>CM033647.1:40762030-40865817 GCA_019512145.1 Engystomops pustulosus
AATGCTGTTTTGGACAGTTATGCAGATTTCATTTGGGGGGGGGGGGGACTTGTGACTTTTCCTTTGGTGAAACTCTGTGCTGGTATGAGATTTAGTCTATTAGGTGCTCTAAAGGAACTTATTGTGCATGCCAAGCTTCCAGCTATATAGTGTGCGGCCGCATCACGGACCCCATAGACGTCTATGGCACCCGGTCACCCTGTCTCACTGCACTTCTATTTTTTTAGGGTTTTTCAGAATTCCTGGAAATATTCTTTAAAGGAAACCTACCACTGCTCGCATGGTAAAATCATGCGAGCAGACCACCCAGTAAGCTATTTAATACTGATGCCGGCACATACTTTAGTTAGGCACGGCGATCGTTAGTTTAGATAAAAAAATGTTTTACTTACATATGAAAATATCCCTCCGGTGCTACCCCTACGTCATCTTCGGAAGGGAGATGGCTTAACGATCTTTAATTATTCCCGCCTCCTTCATTGTAGCCGTCCTCCTTGGGGTGCGAGAGCGTGATGTCACACAAACTCCGGCAACCTATCGCTGTCACGGCGGGTGAGAGTTAGTATTGCGCATGCGCGATAAGTGCCGAGAGCTTGGTGACGTCACGGCTCTCGGCAAACCGAAGGAGGGCGGCTACAATGAAGGAGGCGGGAATAATTAAAGATCGGAAGGCATCTCCCTTCCGAAGATGACGTAGGGGTAGCACCGGAGGGATATTTTCATATGTAAGTAAAACATTTTTTTATCTAAACTAACGATCGCCGTGCCTAACTAAAGTATGTGCCGGCATCAGTATTAAATAGCCTACCAGGTGGTCTGCTCGCATGATTTTATCATGCCAGCAGTGGTAGGTTTCCTTTAAGTTAAGCTGCTAAAACTGAACCAGAATTGATGCTCTTATTTAGTATATACCAGTGCTGTATGTGTCACTACTGTAAGGGAACATGATATTGTTTCCTTTCTATAAACCGTATACAAAACAATCTGTTTCCTTTTGAGTAGATCAAATAAAAGTAAAACTGCCATATGGTGCAAGCAGATAACACATCAGTAAACCACAAATGTCAGGACAATGTATGAGACTGTGTTTGGGAGCCTTTACTGGAAATTGGCACGGAGCTGAATTTTCCAGGCAATGTCCTTATGGTAAATATAAAGTAAAAAACTAAATCCACATAAAAGTGTAAAGATTAACTTGTAGCTTGAAAGTTCCATAAATTACAAGAGTGGAAAACGGAAGTGTATGGCAAAGCAATATTGGGAAATCCTCTGTGTTTGCTTGAGGCAAATCATCGCATTGTACAGTCACTCAATGTACTCCGGTCATAGACTTTCCCAGCCGTGTGAATACGTGGATATGTTTATTAGAAGTTTTAATAAGATGGTTTACACATAAAATCAACTTTTAACTTTTATCAAAATAAAGCACAAGTACTTAGGGGGTGTCACCAGAGCCCATCTGGGCTATTGGGCAGTTGGGCCCATCTCCGCCTCCCGTTGGCTGCTGAAATCTTTGGCAGTAGTAAGTACAATACTCACCGCTATATAAATAAAGATTATTATGGGGTCTTGGCCAAGTTCATTGAATCTTTGCCTGAGATAGGGAATATCCCCTGTCATCCAAAATATACTACTGGTGTACACCATTAAAAGGGAACAAGAAAAACGAAAATATAACTTGGGTTGTTAGAGGAAGTGACTGATGTTTGATTCATCTAGAAGAATTTTTTAGTGTTTGGGTGGAGACCGTCTGGGAAGCTGTCACCGACCAAAAGATACTGCTAAGATATTTAAAATAATTATTGTTAGCTGACTTGTGATTTTTGTTTTTTTTTATATTCTATATGGGAGCTGATACGGGCTGCACATGGACCCATATTACACAGACGGGGGTCTGTATGTCTTCCAAATTTGTGACCAAAAAGCTGTAGGCAATGATATTGTTCTGTGGTCACACATGCGGGTCTCTGGAAAATGGTGCACTAATGTCTCCGACCTGAAGCATCATCACTCATATGTAAAATGCAAAACCGCATGAGATCCCTCAAAGGGTAAATGGAATTAAAGGGGTTCATGTCTGCAGGATATTGATGATGGATCCATAATGAAGGAGTGGAGCTGGAAATATGGATCAGGATCTAAAGCTTCAGCTCAGTAGCAGACTCCATTGCCACACGGAATGTAGAGCAAACTAGGGTAAGGGTTCCTGGAAGACCACAAAGAAGTCGAAAATATAATAACTGCAGAAGAGATGAAGAATAATTTCCTTTGTCACATTTAAGGAAGTCTATCACTGGCCAATACTCCATGCAAATAATTAAAGTGGTGCTTGATCTGTGGAGAGCCCACAATGGTTGCCCCCAGAGATCAAATTAAAAACTTGTCAAATTGTCTGGCAACATGAAAGGTTCATATGGAAACACAATTGTTCTGAGTTGTATGGAGGTTTGGGAACACCACACAGTAGTAAGTGAATAGTCTGCAGCCGGCCGCTGACTCATGGAGGAAGCCTAGCGGATGACAATAACATCTACATAGGAAGTCATGTCTGCGGGTCATTCCTGAGGAGTCTAAGCTCACTGTTTAACTCCATGCTGACTAATGTAGTGTTAAGTATGAGCCCCACCCGGAATGTGTATTGTACAGAATATACCTGTAATCCCATAGTGCATTGCACCCCAAGGAGATGAAACCTGTACCCCCAGGCTATCCCTTCACTATGGATGTGTGGTTCTTATCACACTTTAAAGGATATGATTATAAAGCGATCATCTTAATGTGGACAGAGGAAGCTGAGATATGAGCTACTTTCTGGCGGGATCTGAAGGGGTAAAAACTGCTATGTCTGTAGACCTGCCGGTGACATAGGAATTTTTATTATTCACTGATTCTCTATTGTGTTAAAGCTAGTGTTTGCTAGGAACAAATAGGAGAAAGCCCTGGCCATGTGTGGGCTCCTTTAGGGGGCAGCTTTGGTCTGACTATGAAGATTTCTGCATATTTATGTATGTATCTACTTTATCTATCTGTATATCTATCTATATATAACACCCCTGCCAATGTATGGGCAGAGGAGTGTTTGCGAATAAGGCCCTCTATTTATGTCTCCCCAGTAGGTGAGCCTGCGCAACTCATCTTAGGGGTTACACAGCTATTCTGAGGTAATTAGCAGCGGTAGATCCTGCCTGTACAGGCAATGGTTAATAAGGTGCAAGTTTTCATCTAATTTTATTCCACCATGTACATTGGAGGGTGATTGGGGAATTAGCCGCCACCTGACCAAGTTAACAAAACCCCAGGACAGGGAGGTGCTAGGCCTCTTGGGTTCCTGAACACACAGAGTGAAGAGAGAGAGAGTGTCTGTGTACCATCAGCACTGGCACTTAGCTTACCCCAGGACCAGAGTCTGAAGACTCATAGCTGCAGCATCCACAGATTGGACACAGCTCCATCCCAGCCTGCATCTACTACCAGGCTGGTGAACCATTCCTGAGGACACTCTCCATGACCACTCCAGTAATCCGGAATCTGTTACCAAAATCGTTTAGGCCATTGCCTGCAGTTGTTCCAGTAAAGAACTTTGAGTTATTTTGCACAACGTTGCCTCCATCTGATCCCTGGATATGGCTGTAACACCACCACGGGCTCCCCATCCATTACCCACGGACATATCTTACAGACACTCAGGGGTTACCCCAGGGAGAACCAATACATCAGCCTCTCCCTCCATATTTCTTGCACACACCACCTGCTGGAGACCTGTCAGGCTGTAGGACAAGCACCGTGACATCAGCGTGCCTAGGCCGCAACCGCCAGCCACTCCGGTATTCTGGGCCCAGGCTGCCTCCAGGCCCCACGAAAAGGCTAGGCCCCGGTGGAAGCTGTTCCATATATGTATCCATTTGCATCTATGTAATCATCCAGTATGTGTAAATGAATATGTGTGTGTGTGTGTTCTTAGCAACTCTTGAATGTTTTTATCCTGTTTGCGGACTTAAGATCTGCGACTGAGACCAATTCCAAGTTTTATTCCCATTCTCCTGATACAACTCTTTTTGGCTTTCTCTGCTCCATGTTCAGTGTGGTACACCCGATGATTCCACACCCTGTAAATAGACTGTCCAACTGTGAAGACCCTCGAGATGCTAGTTAGACCCTTTGCAGTCTAACACGTCCCTGGGGTCAAATTATTTTCTATATTTTCAAGGATATAATATCCTTTGTCACCGTCAGTCTCGTTTTTCTTTTTCAACATTTTTAGTTGAACCACAGTTTCCATTAATTTATTTCTAAATCAAAATGTATTATTACTTTTAGCAGTTTCATGTGATTTCAGTGACCATTCTTTGTTTCTACCCACATGTTTACCAAATGTGGCAATGAGCCCTTGACTTTCTGTAAAATACTCCCTGTACAATACTCTCCTAGAACTGTATGGCTGTTTTGAAGCACTATTTAGATATACATTGTACTGGAAATCACAGCTATGTTAATGCATGTGCTGCAGAACTACTGAAAGTGTCGTACATCACTCCTGAAGGACAAGATGTGTCCATGTAGGGATCGCCAGTTTATTTTCCAAGCTCTGTATTTAAACCATGATAATGCAGTCCTTTCTACAGACATTTTAGAAAGCAGTGGCTGCTGAGACTACATTGAAAGTGTGTGCTATCTGCAGAAAGCATGTTATAGAGCATGAGGTGATGAGAATATTGTACATAGTGGCATTTCTGCAGGCAGCATATTATAGAGCAGGAGGAGCTGCACAGATTGTACATAGTGCCCTTTATGCAGGCAGCGTGTTATAGAGCAGGAGGAGCTGCACAGATTGTACATAGCGCCCTTTATGCAGGCAGTCTGTTATAGAGCAGAAGGGGCTGAGCAGATTGCTGATTGTGTCCTATCTGCATGCAGTATGTTATAGAGCAGGACGAGCTAAGCATTTTGAGATATATAGTTTTGTTGGACAACATTAAATCAGAACCTGTCATTTTTATATATTTGTTTTTTCTAAGCTTAGAAGCAGTCATGGGATATCTATTTATACACAATCCATACATGATAGATTGTCAATCACTGAATTGCAGATGGGACTTCATTTTCATAGTGATGGGTTCCCTTTAAAGCACCTGGACAAGACCGAGTGGTTTGGTTGGACCCCCTTGGCGCACACACACCCGAGGCATA
The DNA here is from genome assembly GCA_019512145.1 of Engystomops pustulosus. NCBI lineage: Eukaryota > Metazoa > Chordata > Amphibia > Anura > Leptodactylidae > Engystomops > Engystomops pustulosus. The sequence continues at coordinate 40,767,218 of CM033647.1, forward strand.
TGCATCCGCAGCCCACTGATCTGCGCCCTTGTTCTGGTTTTCTACTTGTGTAATTATAAGACTGACACAAATTTGTCAAGTTTCTTCCTTTCCTGGCTCCTCATTCTGCCAATGTAAAGTGACTCATAGAAGAAAACAGCTGCCAGTCTCCTTGGTTATATGCTAGAATCCTGGAAACTTTTTCAGCTTCTAGAGTCTATTTTCCATCTCTTCTCCTTTCTCATCGCTCTGGAACTTAATGGCTGGCTGTGAATACACTAAGCAGAACTTGCATTCCTGTACCGCCCTGTAACATGTGGATGGCAAGTAAATTGTTTTAACTCCTTTGTTGCCAAGCAGAGCTTTCACCCTCAAATAATAACAATGCAACCATTCTTAAAAGAGGTTCTTCACCAAGGTGAGGTCTATTACCCTCAACAACTCTTTCCATCTCTAAACAGGTGTTGCTCATTGATTTAAATTTTTTTTTGTTCCAACCCCTACTGTGTCGGCATCGGAGATTAGTCTCCGGAAAGCACAGCCTGATGTATTAAAGTGGCGCACGGCTGTAGGTAAATAATGGCTAGACGTAATAATCAGTTGTGTGCCATAAAAATACCGACATCAATGAGATGTGCGCCAAAAGCTTACATGGACTGTGCCTTAATTTTGCTCTCTGACCATTTTTTTCTTGGTCTATCCAAAAATTGCTCCTAAAAATGCCGCCAAAATACAGATAAATGTGACGGATAATGTGGTAAAGTTAAGCCACGCCCACTTGCGGCAAAAAAGACGGAGTCAGGATAGTGGGGAACATCTGTTCTTTCTGGCGCAAACTCATTATAAATGATCCCAATTCTGCGCCCCAAAAAAAAGAACGATCCTCGATAATACATGTCCCCCAATATATTAATTAGTCTCTAAACTGCCAAGTGAGCGGTCCTGGTCAGGAGTCCTCAGAATTGGGGGATTAGAGTTGAAATCAATCTTTGTCAGAATCAATAGAGAGTTTTAAGAATGTAAAGTTTTGGGATTTCCAGTAGACCACCAATTTTATATATACTTTGAAGCAATACAGTAGATCTGGGATCTACTTCACTTGTGGATCTTGTCTCCAAGAGTATTTTTCTTACAGTTGGGCCAGAATGATATCTATCTATCTACAGTAACAGCCATTACATGAAATCAATAGACTGTCATTATTATTTAAATAGGTTATCTAGGAATTTATATTGATAGCATTGCTGCAGGGTATGAAATAACTCTGGAGAAGGGGGATATAATAATATTATTATAAATGTCATTGAATGAGGTTATTTGTTCCTTAAAGGGGTTGTCCACTTTCAGCAAATAATTGATATTGTTTGTGTAATGAAAAGTCAACTTATTTTCCAATATACTATCAATTCCTCACAGTTTTCTGGATCTCTGCTTGCTGTCCTTCTATAGAAAGCTTCGATGTTTACTCCAGTGAATAGAAATCTGTCCATGTGATATGATGGAGGTGCAGGTGCATGAGCCGTTATTATCGCACAACTCCTATTACTCTGTCATAGCAATGGCTCATGCACTTGTGGGTCATCACATCACTATGGACAGATTTCTATTCGCTTGAGTAAACATAGAATCTTCCTATAGGAGGACAGCAAGCAGAGATCTAGAAAAAAGTGTATTGATACAGAAAGTGTATTGCCAAATTGGATAAGTTTTCCTTAAACAAACAATATCAATTACTTGCTGAGAGTGGACAACCCCTTTAAATGCAATGGAGAACAGGGGGCCTCTGCTTATGGTAAGAATTAGAGCAATTTCATTGCAAAGTTGGGAAGCAATACTTCATGGAATTGCAATTCTGGTACATGTTCCTGCAAGATTTAAGTAATGCAGACCTCAATTGTTGTGTTACAGCCATCAGTGCGGCCATGTGACTTCCTTGCTAAAAAACATATTCCGTGCATGAGCAAATGAATTATGTGGAAGAAACTAAGCATTTGTTAGGCTTGTTGTTCTGTTTCCACCAATAGGAGACTTCATTTAGTCACTGAGGAAGCCTGTGAGGACAGGCGAAACACATGGGGTATTTCCCCTCATCCCTACAATGCGACTGATTGTATTGAGCCCATGTCTGCCATATGTGCTGTATGTGGTGGGAGCCTTTATGCATTACACCTAGATTTGTGGATTTATTTATACTTATTTGTTTGATGGACCCACTGATATTGTACATAAGAATGAATGGATCAGACATATAATTGTGTATATTTGTGCTTTTAAATGTTTTTAAAATATTTGATTTAACAATAATAATTTAATGTAAGATGTATTGATTACACTCTACATGGGCATCCTCTTTGTAAATTGGATTATGTATTATTTTGGATGCAGATATGTTCATATGACCCTTTTGTAACCTTTTTCATGAGATTGTAAAATTACTCATATGACCAATTTAAAGAGACCTAAAATAATGTAGTGATGTCCTATAATATTACTCTGCCTAGTAAAAATATAGGATAATTTTATGTGGGTCAAGTTTGTGAAGGCATGTTGGCTTGCAATTTTTTGTTTTCATGTAAGGAAATGAAATGTAAGGGTGGATTCACACCTGGAGTAATCGTATGGACAAATGCCCTGCAAAACTGCCACATAGTACCATATAGTAATTACATAATACCACAGTACAATGCATGTAATAATGGAGCCATGCGTTGAGACAGTTCATAAATAATATTGCACTATACCCAGATTTGATTGAAAACCTAAATGGGGCTGGAGTAGTAGAGGACCTAGTGAAATAACATCCATCCATACATTATACATCCATACCGTTCATCATATCAATGGGATATATGGATCATACACCTACTATATGCTGTTAACAAAGTTGACCCCCTCCTATACAATACTGTTCCTATTCAAGCATCTGTATATAATTCTGCCTCCACTCCATTCATCATCACACAATGTTGTCCCCACTCTTTATAGAGGTTTATTGACCCATTCATAGTTCTTTTGGATCCTTCTTATCTTTTTTGTGCTTCTCAGTATTGTGGAAAGTATATAATGTAACACATTGTTAACATTTCATAAACTTTGCAGAACGATCCTGAACTTTAGCAAAACTCTTCAAAGTTTGAAGCTGTCTTGTTGTCCTACAACTAGTGATGTACAATAAGACTTTTTCTATGCTCTTGACTTAATGAGCACTTCCCTTCCCACACAACTTATTATACCACTGAACGTTATGTACCCAATTTTCAGAAGACGACTGCATCAGCAGATGTAGCAGAGTCTGTAATCTGTACTTTTTTGTTCCAACCCCAAAGTGTGAAATTAGAAGTAGAGCCAGTCCACATCTGCATCTAGTACAAAGAATGAGATGAAATGTTTAATTCTCCTCTGTTACATCGATATTTGCATTGCTAATGGTGCAGAGACAAGCCAAATCCTGAAATTAAAGAATGATAGGAACTTGGCAGTAGAGAAAGAAAATTACATTTTTTTTTTTCTCGTATCCGCTTGATCACATTGCTCAACCAGAATAACTTACCCCAGATCCACTGTCTTCAGTTTTCTCCATAATTGTACTCTTTCATATCATTCTCTTCAAAGGGAGCTGTGGGTATGGAGGTATCCAAATAGTAGCTGGTCCTGATGTTCTGTACTGTACAGTTTCCTGATCAACAAGTGACAGGAGAGGGATCCACTGTAGACGGCAATGCTCAGAGCCTCAGGAATGTATTGCATAGTGGGTGTGAGAGTGAATCACACATTGCTTGTGTCAGCAGACTGGAGAGTCCGCCCAAAGCAGCGAATCGCCCTCCCTGCTCCCAATCTGTGTGCATTCCCCCTTTTCCTCTTGGGATAGGCCTGGACGCAGGACACAGAGAAGGCAAAAACCTCAAAGAAATTCCTCCACTAGTATCTCACTCAAAACAAGGGAGCAGACACTAGAGAACACATACAGATGTGCATAGGATAAGTGATCCCTTTTCTGTATTTTCAGCTCAACTATAAGTGTCATACTGTTTTACACAATTTTTGCTATGGCAACTGTACAAAGTGGTTTTACATTTAAAAAAAAGTACAGTGATTGCACAATGAATTGTTCTGCAATTCCTGAGTTCCAAGATTTATGCAATTCTTGCTCAGATTCTGTGTCCTTTTCAGGACCTTTATCTAATAGGCAACAGAATACAGCCACCCTGGGAGATCTGTGCAATACAATGACTTCATATTAATTCCAGTGTAATATTTTAAGTCTCCTGTGGGGGAGCTATAGTAAAATATAACCCTTTATGCTGCATTCTACTTCAAATTGTAAAGGGAAACCCTATTACCAGCTTAAAGGAGTGTTCCAGCTTCAGCAAATAAATTTTATTGTTTGCATCATGAAAAGTTTTCAAAAATAATTTCTATATGAATCCCTCATGGTTTCCTAGATCTCTGCTTGATATTCTATGGGAAGCCTTATTATTTCCAGTTTAATAATCTTTATTTATATAGCACCATCTTATTCTGTAGCTCTTTACAAAGAGACAAATAATATATTACATTACAGAGTACAATTGTCATATAGACAATTGTCATATAAAAAAGGACAGTCCCAAGGTCAATGGTACTGCATAGAAGCCTTGAGCTTGGTATCTGGTGATTGCCAGATAATGGATGGGAGGAAAACACAGGGAGGGTTAGTAAAGAGAGTGTGATAGGCTACCCTGGGTTTTAAGAGCACATTTGCACTGCTCACCCCTCCTCTCTCTTTAGCAAACAGCGATGCCCAACGGTGCATACGGGGAAAGATAGAGCATGCTCTACCAGGTGTATATATCTCCACGATTGCTATGTGAATGGTGCCTTAGTCTGATAGTCCGGGGAAGGGCATTCAAGACAATTGGTGCAGCTTGGGAGAAGTCCTGGAGATGTGTGTGAGAGGTTTGAATTAAGGTAGAGATTAATCTAACAACACTGGCAGATCGAAGAGTACGGGTTGGGCGATTTTAGTGAGTGGACTAATTAAAAAGAGTTGACTGATTAGTAGGGAGTTACAGTAGTCTAGTTGACAATTAGCATTTTAGAGGTTTCACTTGTAACAAATGGGCAGGTTATAAACTGTTTCAGTGATGCATGCAGCAAGAGTGGGAAAGAGATTAAATATGCAGTGCAAAAGGGAGGTCCAGAACTACCCCAAGACAGCGGGCCTGCTGAAGTGATCCCACAGACCGAGATGGAGAGGTCAGGGTTGGATCGGTCAGTAGTTGGTGCAAAGACAAGAAGTTCAATCTTAGAAAGATTAAGTTTCAAGAAGAGAGAGGTCATGATGTTAGAGACAGCAGAGTGGCAATCATAAGTGGTCTTAAGTAAGGCAGGGGTGGTGTTATGTGCAGAATTATACAGCTGGGTATCATTCTGGGAAGAATTCACATACGTTTTCCAAGGTGTGAAATGGGAAAACCATGCCTCCTTTTGCTACCTTGAAAGGCAGCCCCCTTAACACCAAGTATGACGTACAAGAAGTCTAATGACATGTTGAATTAAGCCAAACCAGTATATCTATTCCCGAAGGAACAGCGCTGTTTTGACCTGGTTTTCCATTTAACACCTTGGAAAACATTTTTGTAAGACATGATATGAGAGTTGTGGGTTTTGCAAAATTACGGTCACATTTTTATCCTTTCCAAACTCCTTCACATTCATAATTGGTTCTATATTATTCTCCTAAAAGTATTTGTTCAATATTGCATGTCTCTGAACATGCTCAAGTGGGTTTTGCTCTGGTCTACAGAGGAAGAAAGATGCATAGGGGAACTAGTATAAAAGAAGTTGGCCCCATGAACCAATCTCCAAAATTCTTATCACACTTGGTGTATAGAGAGCAAGTTTTATCTTACCTGAGTGTGTTTGAGCAATCTACAAGAGGCTTCAAGATTAAAAAACCACATACTGCTGATTAGCCATCTTCTCGTGGTGGCTAGAACGGTCATCCCAATCCTGTGGAAATCTACCATTCCTCAATCTATTTTAGATTGGTTCATGGAAATGGAACATCTTAGGAGAATGGAGGAACTAACTACTGAACTTCATTCCACTGGTGATTCTTACTTTAAACACTGGACCCCTTGGCTTGACTACCAGCTCTCTTCTGAATACAGAGTCCTGAACACATGCCCTCTACTGTGTTTTTTTTTTTTTTATCCCCCTGTTTTTTATACTGTGTCAGATATTTCAATTGATGTGTCTTCGTATCTTCTTCTGTTAAACTGTTCTGGCATTACTGTAGGTATTGGCATTCATAACAGCAATTTTCCTTATCCATTGCTCTCCATCAAACCCCCCACCTATGGGGCACATTTACTTACCCCGTCCCATGGAGTTGCTGTTCACCTAAGATTGTGCGCCTGATATCCTGCATGTGTTGCTTCCTTGCTCAGGTCCGACAGAGTTCACCTTCTTCTTCCTGGTGTATGTAAGTACATTGTCTTGCGACACAATTTTGAAAGTAAAATCCTGCACTCAGTCCGAATCAGTCGAATCATCTGACAGCCTGCCCCCCGATTTCTGTCAGATGAAAGCCAGCGCAGCTGCACCACAATCCGATTTTGTGCAACACAATCCCAGCCCAGACACCTGTTAAATACCTGCCCAGGCCATGCAAACCCCGATAAAGTTGAACAGTCTGCCGAAAGTGTGATCCGCAACCCTTAGTAAATGAGCCCCTATATATTCTAAATATTTACTTCATGCTTGCTGCTTAAGAGCTGTTGTTTGACATATAATGCTTTTAATAAAGAATGATTAAAAAAACATGTTTGAATAGATTTGTGTTTTTTAAGCTGTTAACTGTATCTAATAACTATTAAAACTAAATCTTCTTATCACATTCATAAGAATAGGAGTTTGTGTGGCAACTGCGTCAGGGTGTGTGGACAACATGAACGCCCTGATAATGACACCAGAAAGTTCTTCACCTTCTACTGGCTAAAATCCAAATCATAAAAATTGGTTCTGGGCGGCGCCCAAACATTGTCACCTGGATTTGCCTGTGCCCAACCAACAGATTATCATTTTAGTTTAATGTCATGTTGTACTATAGCATACTTGTTCTTGTGGTGATTTTACACAAAGGAGGTCCAGTCTATGCTTATCAGGTAGTATGTAGGAATACTATCTAGATACTAAAAGGGGTAATGGTTGTCCCCAAAAATGCCCTTGAATTTATCCTTGATGGTAGATTTCCTTCAATCCCCTGGCAAGCTCATGTACCAAGACTGAAATACTTGGGAAATTTCACATTCTCCTCTCATCTTGATTTCATCAAAGGTAGACATTTTTTGCTAGCTAGGGGCACATCTAGTATCATTCTATCATTAATGCCATAAAGTAATCTGTATTTTTCATTGTATTATTGAACTGTACTTTTTTTGTTGTATGCAAACCATTTTCTTGAATAAACAATTTTGAATATAAAGACAAATTTTAGTCAATAATTATCAGCATCTTGCTATTGTCAGAACTGGTTAGTATTTCCTCAGTGTAGCCATCTTAAAGGGAACCTGTCACCACATTTTTACAAATGCAGCTAGTGACAGGGCTGGAGCCCTATTAATTAACAGACAGCCATCTTTTAGCTAAAAGTTATTTCCCTTACATCCCCCTAAATCAATTTTATCTTTTATTCGCTGGCATTGGAGGGGGTGTGTCCTCATGTCAGCACTTCATGTCATGTGACCAGGGTGTTGACATCTAAGGTCCTATTACATCTGCAACATATAACCCATGTATGTATCTGATCACATGAAATCACAGTATGTCTCCATGGAGGTATGCTGTAATTTCATGTGATCAGATAACAGAGCTCTCTCTCAATGTATGTAGCAGTATGTTCTGTAGCAGTGAGACCTGTCAATCAGGAACAAGGAGGCAGGGCAATGCAGTAACCACTAAATATGCAAGGCTTCATTGGACTCACTTAGTTATTGGACTCACATCAGGTGAGTTGCATATAAGTTTACAAACTATTTTTTTTAGCATGGCAGCCATGGAAAGGAATCATTTAGGTACAGTGTAAGGATTTTAATAATAGTTTTTAATGCATTATTAATTTTGGGCGGGTTTGTAAGCAGTTTACTGGGGCCTGCTCCCCATGATGAGGGAAAGCCACAGGCAAGGAAGCCTCAGGTTAGCAAAAAAGAGGAGATTTTACTTGATCTTAAAGGTTTTAAAAGGAAATCCCCCAAACATATATGCATATACTCAGCCAGGAAGCTGAGGCCCTTGTGTTACACAGCAAGGTGCGCTAACCCAACCCCCTGTACCTTTTAATACCCTAATCCAGTGGTGGCGAATCTATGGCACAGGTGCCATAGGTGGCACTCAGAGCCCTCTCTATGGGCACGCTTGCCATCACCCCAGGGTAGAGTTTACCAGACAGGACTCAAGGCCTCTTGCACTGCCAAAGGGGCTTTGGTTTTTTTTGCCATCTTGTGGTAAATACTGACCTCCCCTTGAGGTCAAACAACAAAATATCAGCCATGAACATAAACCTACTTACAGAAATGGGTACATACAGAAATGGAGGCTGTTTCACCATCTTACAGGTTAATATCAGTGGCATGTAACAAAACAAACCATGGAACGTGTAACAAAACATACACAACCATATAACACATTTCTCTAGTGATTTAGTTTTAAATACAAGTTTAAGGGTTCTATTGAAATAGTCTTGCCTGAAAAAGTAACAGAGACGTCTATGTCTGGTTTTGCAGCATTTTAAGGGGTTTTCCAGGAATTGGCATACTTCATATACAAATGGGTCCTTAAACTATAAGCTAATATGTAATTAGTTGTTACTGCCATTAGCAGAAAATGCATCTGGCTGTAATGAAGAATTAAAATGCTTCTGGCCCTTTAATCAGTCTGTTGATTTCCTCTGCGTGGAGGAAGATGGCCGCTGGTCACATGCCCATATCACATGTCCTGCACCTGCCTGGGCAGGTCATGTCATCACCACTCTTTTGGTTGTAGTCAGTTGGTTGCATTTAGTGTGGCCGCTTTTGTGGCGAGACATCATGTCAGTGAGGCACACAGTTACTCATCATTACTATGGTAACAGAGCAGCACAGTCTGTTAGATCATCACTGGGAGCAGAGCATAAGAGGGAGGAGCAGTTACTGAGAACTAAAGGATCATGGGACTTGTAGTTTCCGGTGGCGGCAATCTTGGTGATAACTCCACCTACTTTAGAGAGGCCATAAAATTTTGTGAATCATAAAATCAAACTATTTAAGCTCCATTTTGTGACTAATGACATTGAGTTTTGTTATTCTAATTTATTTAAAGTATAATGGGTTTTTGTAGCAGGCGTTTATATTCCCAGAATACCCCTTAAAACCTGGGATTATAAAACATACTTAAACCAAATACTTAACTATAATAAGCAAACTCAGACAACAGAATGAGTGGGTAAATATTTGGCCACGGACTTTATCTATTACTTTACCTAAACAACTTTGTAAAACATTTCAATTCAGCCATAAGCTCAAACCACTTTATTTGACAAATGACAATTTAAAAATTTCCACCTAAACTAAATGTGATGTAAAATATAGATGTCTAGTAATCCCATAGGGAACCATTTATTGTCCAGGTTCCATTCTGCTAGTTGGCCAGAAAAATGATAGTACATTTGCATATTTTTTATAAACCACACCCCTAATATTAGGCCACACCCATACCCTTTTGTAGTACTGGTGTCTAAAATGCCTACTGTCACATTTATGAAGGGCTTTAAAAAGTTTTTTTAGACAGTTCACTGTTTTAGGTGCAGAAGTCTGTCTTGGGCTACCTGCACTCAAAATTGGCTTCAAAAACATCGGACCTGTGACCATGTCTCATCGGCATATAAAGTCTGCTGACGTGCCAATGACAAGAGATAAGAAAGCCCAGCCGTGTGTCTGACTATAGAAATACACGGGACTGTGTGCTAGCAGTTGGTACAACAGATAGCGCACACAGCCAATAACCACAAGTGTGTGCATGGAGCCTTACAGAGGCTGATGGAAGGAGGGATTCTACTTTCCAGCTACTTTCAAAAATACTCTTGTGTATTATGTTATCCTATATATCTTCCTGCACTGTTACATAATCTTTATACAATTTTGCACTCAGATCAGACTTCTGTCCTTAAAGGGGTTGTCCAATATTTAATGGTATTTATTGATATGGTCTAAATGATTGAATTAATTCTCTTAAATATATTTTTTAAGAATAATTTGATTGTTTTTTTTTCAATTTCCATGTCCAAAATCGGACAAAACGGTATCCCCCATAATCATATACAGAAGAAATTAAATCATATTTTATGTGTGGCATACCTCTCAAATGTCCCACATTGAGTGGGCTTTAGCTCTGGATGTGGATAGAGCTGAAATCGGTGTTGAAACACTCTCTCTGCTGTGTGCAGCATAGGACAGCAGGAGCGATATGATGATGTCAACATGCCTGCTGGCCTCAAAGCTTCACGTAGCAGTGCCCAAGAAGGCAGAAGAGGGGAGGAAGCTGAGTATGCATTAATTTTTGTTTTTGCAGCAGAATAAAACATGAATGGTAATAAATGGTGGATATTATAAACGGGGGTACAAGAAAGGGGGCATACATTCAGAAGATACAGAAAAGAGGGTATTGTAAGTGGTGCGGACTAAAGAAAAAGGAGGAAGCATTTTTTATTAATGGAGACCAACAGCAAAGGAGGCATTATACAGTGTGGGGGTACCGGAAGAGGACAGGGACATTAGGGGGCGGCAAACTGGTCATTTCCCCAGGGTCCTCTGTCATTAAGGGGATCAATAGTAATGTACCTTCTGTACCACCGCAGAGGATGATGTAAGCCAACACCTGGGAGCTGAGTCTAAGTGGCACCAGGTTTTCACCAGAAAGGCAAAGCGTGTTGGACTTGTCGCAGTGTGGTACCACCAGGACGCTCCACAGCCGCAACTTTGCTTGCAGTGGTGGCAAAGGCAAAGTATAAAGCCAAAATGGTTTGGTTTAGCAGGATAACCAAATTTAGACACATCTGTGGATTAATTAATAAACAATGTGCAGGTTGATGTGATAATAAGATAACAGAATGGCAAAATCTAGACCAATGATTGTAATATCTAATCTGTAATCGGTGAGTTTCTGAAGATCCATAGGTTGTTGGCCTCTATAAAGAATTAAATAATTCTTCCATAAATGAAATGAAATGGGGCTTTTCTGCTGTGGACATATGATCATGGAGTGTCCTGCTGCTGCATCACTAGTGACAAGCTATAATCTATGGGGTAACTCATCTGTAAGTATTTAATTTTCTGTGCAGTTCCACAACATAGGAAGTAAAGTATTAGTGAAATCCAAGGACAAAACAAAAATTCAGCGGATGTAATAACTTCTGTGTAAACAATCAATCACATGGCGTTACCGAGACAACAATAGCCTACGCTCCGATGTTGGACATGAATTATATAGGGGCTTACTATAAAACACTACCTTTTTGTCTGACAGAACAGGCTTTCATTGTGCTTTAAACTTCCAGATACACAGGGAAATGGGAATTCTGAAAGAGCTGTTAAAACACTAGCTGTCTGTTCAGATTATGTAAGACTGGCACGGCTGCCATAGTTACAGCTTGTGCCCTGTTTCTATTTTAAGAGAAATTATAGCCTTTAAAAATAATGTGTTCAACTCTAATTAAATTAGATGGATATAACAATGCCTCTATAATCGTCGTCATTGATAAATCCATTACCCGCACTGATCTACCACAAATGACAGGTGCAATGTCTTAAAGAAATCTTCCTATAAGGGCTATAGGATTCTATCAACTTACAGCTACAGACTGAGACTTGATGTGTTTAGCCTTGGCACTGGCTGCTGGCCATCTATGATGTGTAAGAGTACATTATTATATATTATGTGTCTAAAGAAAATGGAAGCTGCATACACTAAAAGACACAGTTCACTTTATTGTGACATTTAATGGAAATCTACCAGCAGAATCCAACTTGATAAACCAGGGACACTTACTCATAGATTCAGATCTTCTTACATTTGTTATCCATGTTCTCCTTCCGTTTAATATCAACTTTTAAAATTATGCTAATCAGACAGAAGGTTTTCTTAGGGTGTTACTAGAGCCCTTCTGACTCATCTTTCATTGTCACAAGTTCTACTGTTGCTATTGCTGTTGGTTTACCATTTTTATTTCATGCTATGGTTGTGATGCCTAGTGTAAAAAGTTTTATTAAAACTTTTCGGAATGGGTCATCTCCACTGACTTAAAGTACATCTACCACTATGATGAAGGATTGTAAACCAAGCACACTAACCTACTGGTGTGTGCCCCCTCTGCCAGTATCTGCTCTTCTTTTAGCTTCTTAAAGGGGTATTCTCGTCTGGGCATTCACATTCAGTTTCACTAATCTTCCATAGATAAACATTTCTTCAATTGGATGTTATTTAAAAAAATGTTTCCCATAAACATAGCCATGTTGTCCCTTAGAAACCAGATAGCTTCCTCGGTTACGACCACGTCACATTCTGGCCAGACTTGCGCTATTGAGCCCTGCCTGACCTCCTGGATTCAGCGTTCATTACCACAGGACGGTTATGGGACCTGCAGATACTCCCGGACATTTCGTATACAAAACCTTTTTGTTTATTTGTGCAATCTCTCAGGCAGAGGTGGCCGTATCTGAGGAAGCTATCTCGTTTCTAAGGGACAAAATGGCTACATTTATGAGAAATTATCTTCACACAGGAACATTTTTTTTTTAAATAACATCTAATTGAAGAAATGTTTATATATGGCAGATTTATCAAACTGAATGCGAGTGCCCAGACGAGAATACCCCTTTTAAGCTCTTGTTTTACGAAAAATAAATGTCAATGGAGCATGGAGCCCCTCAGGTTCATTTGCATAATATAATTTTTTTTATTTTTCAAAACAATAGCTCAAGAAACTAAAAGAAGAGCAGATCCTGCTAGAGGGGGGCACACACCAGTATGTCAGTGTGCTTGGTTTACAATCCTAATCTTGGTGGTAGATATCCTTTAAGGACCTCCCATGCAACTAGAGGCATAATAGGGGGAATAGTAGAAATGCAAAGTTGTTGCTTTAACATATTTATTATGTCACTGCCTCAATTTAGCTTCTTTTTCGAAACTTTTTAGCTCAATTTAGGCACTGCTTTTGAATTCCAACGTTTTTCCTACACTTCTAGTTTCCTGATGGTTTTTGCACAATCCACACCACCAAAAAGTCTACCAACTTCTAAACCCCTTCATGAATGTGGAGTGCTATTTCTGAAGCTCTTATGTTGCTCCAAATACATTTAAAATAAGTTGCCAAAAAACACCTAGCACCAAAGATAATAAATGTCCTGCATAAGCCTCAGAAGTTGAGGACACAAGAAAGGGTTAGTTTGCATGTTTTGCACTTTGACCCAACACAATGTGCTTGTACAGTACTTTTGACCTTTGGTCAAATTACGATGAAAACTGATTTCGATGACCTGCGTTGGATGGCAGACTTATTGTCCCTTAGTGAAAGCAGGATTTCCGTGTTTAGGTGTCATGGCGTATAGTTGCCCAATATATATGACTTCTCCCTTTCTTTGGTTTCGGATGAAGCATTTCCTGTTATAGAACTTCTAGCTGTGGTTTTATTTTATTATGGTTCTTATCACAAAATGAACTATAGCACTTAGCTTTGATGACCTTCTGCCAAGAGACTTTCCAAGAGATACATTTTCTTTCCACAATGATTTGCAATGTGGCTTCACTTTTATTTATCATGCCAGAATTTATGGAATGTATCACAATTTTTGGACTTTTGAAAACTGATGAAATGCTCTTTTCAGATAGAGGGTGTATACGGTTTAAGCTTTGCCATCATCTGCTGTCAATAAAGGATGTAATGATGTGGTTTTATATAAGGGTGTAATATTTTATTATAATCCTGCCTGTGATATAAATTAGGTGATTTCTGCAAAGAGAATCCATACAAAATTAGTGACTGTCATCTTTACAGATAATTTCCTGTTAACACTCTCTCTTTACAGCAATAAAAAGCATTAGATGCAGAAATGGACATGCCCTTTAATTGTAGCTGCTAATGCCAATGTTAATTTCATGCATGACCTAGATTATCTTTGATGGAAGTGATATTTTGGCCTATGTCTAGGTAAAACATGAGCATGCATTTTAATGAATAGATTGTCTAAAAGATGTGGGTGGGGAAATTAATCATTTACTTTTTAATCATCTTCATGTTTGATGAGTTGGATAAGGAGTCAGCTATGAAATTAAGTGGATATCTATGATCAAATACAGTCTTAGGGTCACCATCTCTGGGGGTGTATCTCTGGTTGTTTATTAATTGCTGAATCCATAACTTTAGAATAGCAATTACCAACCATATTTACTTTTATACATGTGTATAACAATAACGAGCTCATTAATCCCTTCATGCACCGGAATGGTATAGTATGTCCTGGTGCAGTGGGGGCTATATGGAGAGAGCTCAAAGGCTGAGCTCTTTCCATACAGGGCTGGTAATAGCAATATTATATTTACCTGCACTGATCCCAACCACAACACCAAACGGTGCTGTCAATGAGTGCTGTCATCTTGGATGGCTGATCATCACCTCCCAAGCTGTCAACAGAGGGTGCTGATCGGTTGTCATGAAGTCTGATCTGGTAAAAGTACCCTAGGGGTAAACCAAAAATCATTAACATGTTAGCAATCCCTTCTTCCCAAAATGCCAAATCGTTCAAAAGACAATCCAGTCCTCTGAATGCCTTGATGGAAATAGTGCCCAAAAGTCCAAATCACTGCTTTTTTTTTGTCATTTTTTTCACCAATTTTATGCTCATTATATTGATAAAAAAATTACACCTTAGGCAGCTCCGAAGTATAAAAAATATATTGGTGTCAGGAAATGGCAATAACTTTTTTGTACAAAAGATTTGCATGTTTTTTAAATCTGCAAAAACATAATAAAATTTGGTATCTCAGTCAGGGCCGATTCTAGCATATTTGCTGCCTGAGGCGAATATTAAAATTCTGACCCCCCCCACTCCCTGTTAAGTAAATCCTAAACTTACTAACAATTAACAACCCTACAGACAGCTCCCTGACACTGTGTGACTGACTAGAATTCGTTCTGGAGTCATTAGTGCATCTAGTTACCTATAGATGACAATCTTCTTCCATCAGGAGGACTTCATTCCGGGTTCTCCAATCAATGAGTATCACAGCTGAATTCACGCAGAGATATCTCAGCTCCGTGCAGCATCTCCACCCCCGCGTCCCTAAAAATACCACAGTCACCTTACGTATGAAGTCTCCGGAACAAACACTGTGCTCCTAAATATATATACCCCTCACAACACAACTGACCGCCACTACCCCACGATAACACATCCCTCATTATATAGGGATAAAAATCTTGCCCCACATATACAGTCCCCTCCCAGCTTAGTAATATAACTGCTCCCATATACAGCCCTGCAGCTAAGTAATATACTGTACCCGTATAACAGCCCCCCAGCCTTAGTACTATCTGTATCCCATATACAGCCCCCCAGCTTAGGGTATAGTGATATATATATAGATACAGCACCCCCCAGTATAAAATGATTCTGGCCCCATATAATATATACTGAATCCCCCCCGTATAAAAATAATATAGCCCAAATAATATCTAAGCATCCCCCAGTATAAATAAGTATGGCCCCAAATAATACTTATAGCATCCCCCCCCAGTATAAAATAAGTATGGCCCCAAATAATATCTATAGCATCCCCCCCCAGTATAAATAATTATAGCCCCAAATAATATCTATAGCATCCCCCCATTATAATAATATAGCCCACAATAATGATATAGCATCCCCCCAGTATAAAAAAAGCCCCAAAAAAAGCCCCCCCCCCCCCCCCGCAGTATTATTATTAGCCACAATTAATTAATACATGAAAATAATAAAAATCCTACTCACCTGCAGGGCAGCTGCTCCCGTCGGCGCGCGGCCCGGTGTTCACGAGGCTCTCCTGTAAGCCGCGGCTCGCACAGTGCACAGGCCGCGTGACGTCAGACGCCAGGGTCATGCTTAGAACGAGCGCGCCAGCTGCCGGGAAAAGGCACTGCGTCGCCCCTTCCGCATATAATCGCGCCAGTGTCTTAAAGAGACAGGCGCGATTTATTTAGATGGTGGCGATTCGGGCGTTAATGGACGCCCGAATCGCCAACTTTAGAGCGGCGAATTTCGCCGCCCATTACAGGGACCCGCATTCTGCCGCCTGAAGCGAGATTTTCATCTCGCCTCATGGCAGATGCGGCCCTGATCTCAGTGATTGTACCAAAAAATAAAGAGTCATTTAGCGTGCATAGTAAAAGCCATAAAGACAGAGGTCTTTATGGCTGCAAGTGTGGTTTTTTTTTGTCAATTTCACCTCATTTGGAACTTTTTTCCAGCTTTCCAGTACATTGCATGGAATATTTAATTGACGCCACTAAAAAGTACAATTTTTCCCACAGATAACAAGCCCTTATACATCTCTGTTAAATGAAAAACTAAAAAGTTGAGGTGGAGTCCTGTAACTGTTACAGTATCGATGTGGCAGTTTCGGACAGCAGACAGGGAGTCTTTGCATCATATTTCTGTATGAAGATGGAATCCTGTAGTGTGTGTTATTTGCAGCCCGTGGGATCAAACCAACAAACCGGTCCTTTTCCAGGGGCTCAGAAAGTTTGTGTGAATTTACTATTGACCCCTTCACTACCCCAGACCACCACATAACTTAACATTTAAAAAAATAGACAAACAGGGAATTTATAATAGGTATTTTAATTATTAGAAATTATGATAAACTTTTACAATTCTTAACTCCTCCTCTGGGAGTTATATATTTCCATATTTAGGTGGATTAATTAATATCAGACATAGAAGTAGGGCTGATTTTCCATAATGAGGGATGCTATGTTTATGCACTTATTAATTAAGGCCATGTTTTCTCTGGCGCTCTGATAGGTAGTAGACGACAGACACAATATTGCCTCTTTCCGTCCTGTCCTAATCAGATTAGCGGCAATGTTTGCACTCGTCATAGACTGGCGTTTGTAGAAGTGATGTATTTGTTTTCCAGGTGTACTTGAGATAATGAGGGCTGGGAACAAGAAATAGCAGATATAGATACGGCAGTGCTTTCATCTCTGAATATTTTATTTGATTTGGCAAACAGCATAGTGAATAGCTCAGTTTTGAAATTTGTCAATATGTCTGATTGTCAGCATTTTCGGTCTTAGGCTACATTTACATCTTGTTTTACGCCATACATACTTATACTGGCAGACATGGGTCAACTTTTTGCCTTTGTCTGCATAGTATATGGCGCTTCTAGCAGGAAATGTTGGATGAAAACAAAACGGCATGATGTGAACTAACCCTTAGTAAGCCTGTCACCCTGATTTTTTTTTTTTTAGAGTCTTGAATTAAAAAAGGGCATCATTGAAAATGTATAAAATACGGGGCTACGGAACGATATGGTGCCGCAAGTGTGCCACACCGTACCGCTCCCGTATGGTGCCGTGAGGACATAGAAGTGTATGGGGGACGTATATGCGCCATATATACGTCAGCCATATATATATCTCCCCCATACATTTGTGTGAA
This sequence comes from Engystomops pustulosus, assembly GCA_019512145.1. Lineage (NCBI taxonomy): Eukaryota > Metazoa > Chordata > Amphibia > Anura > Leptodactylidae > Engystomops > Engystomops pustulosus. The sequence continues at coordinate 40,784,911 of CM033647.1, forward strand.
TGTAGCATGCATTCTACTCTTCATGTATCACTACAATGTGTGATAGATACATCCATTGCTCACATTAAGTTTCATAGTTTCATAGTTTGTACGGTTGAAATAAGACACTTGTCCATCAAGTTCAACCAAGGAAGGGTAGGGATTGGATGAGGAAGAGATTTAGGGGAAACAATCCTATATAGCATAACAATCAATGTTATTTAGGTGTAAAAAGGCATCTAGACCCTTCTTGAAGCTCTCCGCTGTCCCTGCTGTGACCAGCGCCTGAGGCAGGCTATTCCACAGATTGACAGTTCTCATAGTAAAAAAAGCCCTGTCGCCTCCGGTGATTAAACCTTGGTTTCTCCAAACGGAGACAGTGCCCCCTCGTCTTTTGATTTGATTTAATCTGGAACAACTTACCACCATATTTTTTGTATGGACCATTCATATATTTATATAAATTAATCATGTCCCCTCGTAGTCGTCTCTTTTCCAGACTAAATAAATCTAGTTGTTTTAATCTTTCCTCATAACTAAGACCTTCCATACCCCTTATCAGTTTTGTGGCTCTACGTTGAACCCTCTCCAGCTCCAGGGCATCCTTTTTATGGACCGGTGCCCAGAACTGGACAGCATATTCCAGGTGTGGCCGAACCAGTGCCTTGTATAGTGGTAATATTACATCCCTATCACGAGAGTCCATTCCACTTTTGATACTTGACATGATCCTACTAGCTTTAGAGGCAGCTGATTGACATTGCATGCTGTTATTCAATTTATGATCTACTAGTACCCCCAGGTCCTTCTCAACAAGGGACTCTCCCAGATTTACTCCCCCAAGTTCCTGTGTGATCCCTAGACAAATGCTGTTGCAGCTTTTAAAGAGGTAATTCTCCACTTAAGAATTAAAATGCTACTGGCCCTTTAATGAGTCCATTGACTTTGTCCCTGTGGAGGAAACACAGTACATAAGATGGCCACTGGTCACATGTCCTGCCCAGGCAGGAACAGGTCATGTGATCATCACATGATCACATCATCCAGTATGGCCAGTGTTGTGGTGAGAGACGCAATCTCAGTACAAAAAAGTTACATAATGGCAGTTACACATCATTACTATGGTTACAGACCAAGACAGTCTGTTAGATCATCACTGGAAGCAAAGCATAAGAGGGAAGAGCTGTTAATGAGAACTGAGGGACCGTGGGAGTTGTAGTTGTAGATGAAGGCCATCTTCGAGGTAACTATGCCTACTTTAGAAAGCCCATAAAATTTTGTGAATCATAAATGCAAAATTTCAGGCTGCTTTTTAAGACTTTGAGTTTTGTATTTATTTATAGCATTATGGGTTTTTGGATCAGATGTTCATATTCCTGGAATACCAATTTAATGAATAATATCATCTCTCACTGCAGCATTTTGCTGTATGAAGTCATCATATACTTCAGTTACTGAAACATTCTGCTGCATCACGCAGAAATATGCACATGACCAGAGTGTTCATAGAAGGAAGTTTGGTGGATGGTTCCCTTTTTTTTTTTGTCTGATGTGTCAAATGTTTTCTGAGACAACGCATCACAGTCATGTGAATCTAGATGTGGTAATTTTCACGTAGGACAATGAGACTGTGAATTGTCCATTTATTCCATTGACCCATTCACTTTTATAGATTAATGAGGTCTGTGAAAACAGGTCACACTCATAAAGAGATATTGTTCATAGTATTGGTTGTCTGGGGGGCTCCCCTTTTATATAGATTTCAGTATGGGCATTGAAATGAACCTTGACCCCTTCCCAAGGCTGGACTAAGGTTGGTGGGGGCCCCTGGGTGTAAAATCTGGCGGGGGCCCATTGAATGTAGTCCAGACAGGGAACAGCAATGGCTATATACTGCTCCCCAGCGCCCAGTATTCACTATATACAGCTCCCCCAGTAAAAACTATATACAGCCCCCAAACATTACTTATATACAATCCCACAGCATTAACTATATGCAGCCTCCCTATAACAACTATATGCAGCCTCCCAATAATAACTATGTACAGTCTCCCTATAATAACTACAGTCCCCCTATAAATATATATCGCCCCCTATAATAACTATATACAGTCCCCGCTAACCCCTATAATAACTAGCGACCGTCCCCCTATAATAACTAGCGACAGTCCCCCTATAATAACTATATATACAGTCCCCTATAATAACTATATAACCCAGTATAATAACTGTATTTAGCCCTTATAACAACTATATACACCCCCTATAATAACTAACTATATAGAGACTCCTATTATAACTATATACCCCCCTCCGTAATAACTATCTACAGTCCTAGATATAATAATAATAATAAATTGTACTCGCCTTCCATCATTCCCCCGATGTGCACTGTCCTCATCTTCCCTCGTGTGGCTGTGACGTTACACGCTGCGCCACCAGTGGCAAGGTGCCGCCATCTTGTTGAACCACCAATCATCTATGGCAGAGAAGGGAACTTATTGTTCCCTCGCTCTGCCATAGACTGAATTTGGGGCAGGTCTACTGGGTATAAACGAGGAGCCCTGACCCAAATATACTGTGGGCGATTCGGGCGGTCATGCCCCCCCCCCTGAATCTGCAACATTTGGTAGGGGCCCCTTTAAGGGCACAGTGGTGGGGGCCCAATTGTGAGCGCCCCGTGGGCCCCACTATGACCTGGCCCTGCCCCTCCCAATGCACAGGCAAGGTGGTTGTTGGGAATAGTGCCCTCTCCTTGTCAGGATCTATCTGGTGAGTCTGCCTGGTCAGCCTAGCCTTTTCTTGTGGCCTGGAAGCAGCCGGGGCCCAGAATACCGGAGTGGCTGGCGGTTGCGGCCTAGGGCACGCTGATGTCACGGTGCTTGGTATGGGGACTGGAGGGCTGTCCTACAGCCTGGCAGGTCTCCAGCAGGTGGTGTGTGCAAGAAATATAGAGGGAGAGGCTGTTGTACTGGTTCTCACCCCTGAGTGTCTGTAAGAGAAGTCCCTGGGTAATGGATGGGGAGCCCGTGGTGGTGATGCAGCCGTATCCAGGGATCAGACGGAGGCAACGTTGTGCAAATTCTTTATTGAAAAACAGGTAGCAGGCAACGGGCCTAAACGGTCAACAGCAGATTCTGGTACTTGAGTGGTCGTGGAGAGTAGTCCTCAGAAATAGTGCACCAGCCTGGTAGTAGATGCAGGCTGGGATAATGGAGATGGAGCTGTGTCCAAACTGTATAAGCTGCATTGGAGTCTCCTGTTCCTGGGATTGGTTTCTGTCACAGCTCTAAAGGTGTGCCGAGCACTGACTCTCTGTTCACTCTGTCCATGTGCTAAGAGACCTGGTGGTAAAGAAAAGGCCTGTGCTCCCACTACCCAGGGGTTTTATACTCCCCCTGGTCAGGTGTTAGTACCTCTCCAATCACACTCCAGTTTACAATACAGCCAACTCATTGGTTAATATCTTACACCCATTTAACTATTTTTGTTCAGGCAGACTCTACAGATGCTATTAGATAATGGCCAGGTTCTAGAACCTTTGTAGAGGGTTCATGACTCCCTCCCTCAGCTCCTAACTGGAGAGGCGGCTATTTGCAACTGCCAGCCTGCCTATGTATTGCCAGGGGTGTTGCACATACATTTGCATTAGACCTTGGTTCAGATTTGTGCGAGTTGCTTAGTATGGTCAGTGTATCTTGCTGTATGTGAAGCCTCATCTACACAAATACATGTCTGTACTCCATTCATGGTACACCCAAGAAACTGGGCTAGTGATGTATGTATTTTACCTGATCCTTATCCCCCCCCCTATTCAATCCAAGTGGGCCTTGCGTTTCGGGCCTTTCTACATAGCAGATTTCCTTATTATTGTGATTCTGTATAAACTGCACAATAGGGCACAAGTACTTACCTGGTCCAGCCGTGATCCCGCAGCGCGTTGTCTGACGAGGATTCGGGTCTGCCGCGATTCACTAAGGTCGCGCGCCCGATATCCAGCAGGTGTCGCTGCTGCGCCGTGGTCCGCCGCAGTTCACCTTCTTCTTCCTGGTGCATGTAAATGCTTGATCTTGCGACGCAAATCGTTTTTTTAAATTCCCTGTTTTTTCCGTATCCGTTGGGTTGTCCGACCATGCCTCCCGATTTCTGTCTCGTCAAAGCCGGCGCGTGCGCCAAAAACCCCGGGCAATTCGCCGCAAAACAGAAATATTCAGGAAATCCGACGAAAGTACGGCGTTCGGTCCCTAAGTAAATGAGCCCCATTGTGTTACTTTCTTACTATAGTGTTAATAATTACAGATTATAAGAAATCTTTCATCCATCCACCTTTCCATGTACCGTTTCTTCAAGGTCTCCTCCCTTGAGCCTAATTTATACTGTTACAGAGTTGACAAGTCTTAGTCTTTATACAGACTTGATGCAAATAATTGGAGTGGAGTGTTTTATTGTATTCGGGCAAAGTACACTCAGTATCCAGTTGGTATTAAAGAAACCTCACATCCTATTTGGATTTTGGATATCACAATCTATATTGATAGTTGCATCTATCAGGCGTTGACAGAGCACTACCTTTGTTAGTCTACTGTGAATGTAGATAAGGTACATGCTGAGGTGCACTCTTTTGTACATGTAACCCAGGGTTTGGGTAGAGTCATGGCTGCCTTGTAGCAGTACCCATTATATCCATTAGACCAGACATTATGTATGCCATAACGGTACCGTTTTATCATTACATACATTTTTTTTACGTTTTTTTCCTGCTATTAATAACACATGGTGAGCAGAAAACCTTTGATTAACCTTCAATTACAATTACCTGTGACTAGTCTTGGAGCCAACGAGAGGTGGGGGGTGGTGCTGCTGAACCTTATCCTAACCAACACACCTTACATGTTGGGATTAACCTGGGTAATAGCGACCACAATATCATTGTATTACGCTTTACTAATAGCGTTAGTGGAGGGGCAACAAACACTCTTAACTTCAGGAGGGCAAATTTTCAGCAGCTTATGGGCATAAACTGGGACAATGTTCTCCAATACAAAGGCACCCAAAAAAATGGGACTTTTTCACAAATATTCTAAAAAAAAGCCACGATGAAGAATGATGTAAATTCTCTATGGAATGTGAAAAGTTTTACCCAGGAAGAGGTACGGCACCGCCTCACGACCACTAAGACAAATCACTGGGCCCAGATGGCATACAGTGCTGGGTTCTGCATGAACTATGTACTGTGATAGGCAGACCCTTATTTTTAATATCTGAAGCTTCCCTCAGGAGTGGTTCTGTTCCACAGGACTGGCGCATAGCAAACGTGGTACCAATATACAAAAAAGGATCAAAAAGCAACCCAGGAAACTACATACCTGTGAGTCTAACTTATGTGGTGGGGAAAATATTTTGGGTATTTTAGGAGTTTGTTAGAGATGCCATCCTGGAGTATCTCGCTGTACATAACCTTATTGCCCAGCATCAGCATGGGTTTATGAGGGATCGGTCGTATCTGACTAATCTGATTGGCTTCTATGAGGAGTTAAGTTCCATACTGGACCTGAGGTTGGCTGTGAATGTTGTATATCTGGACTTTTCCAAGGAATTTCACACATAAAAGGTTGGTATGTAAAATGAGACTACTGGGACTAGGGGAAAATCTGTGTAAGTAATTGTCTTAGTGATAGAAATCAGAGGGTCATCATTCCCACGAAAGAAAATTCTCGAATCTCAATCCCCTAATGATGTTTACACAATAATGATCATTTTAACCCCTTACTTCACAATTTTACTCAGTTTTATAGATATTTTAACTCCTATCACTCAGTGATGGTCAGTGTAAGATTCCAGGGTGTTGGCGGGGCCTCTCTAAGCAGACACATTGGGGCAGATTTATCAAGTGTCTGGAAGTCAGAATATTTCCAGTTGCCCATGGCAACCAATCACAGCTCAGCTTTCATTTAACCAAAGCTCATGAATATTTTAAAGCTGAGCTGTGATTGGTTGCCATGGACAACTGGAAATATTCTTACTTTCAGACACTTGATAAATCTGCCCCATTATGCTCCAGCTAGTTCTGTGAGCTGACAGTGTGGTTAGATTATCATGGTACAGGTTTATATAGACTTTCATCTGACTTTGGAACATTGTACTAGTATCTGACACATAGAAAGATAGATGAGACAGATCAGAGTTGATGAGATCCATGAGATGCCTATTACACACTGTCAGCTCTGATACATATCTGTTCGCCCTACTCGGTGACTGTCTGTGTCAGTGAGTGAGATGGATTGCAGGGGGGCAGGGCTAGAGTGCAGGGAGCAGAGAGAGAAACTTAGCTCCACGGCCATCACACAGAAATCTAAGATGGCGGACCGACCATAAGTCAGAAGTTACAGGGTTGTGTAGGGACAACTGAAATTGTGTACAGCAGAACTGATAGAGACAGGTTGGAATTATACATGTGAAATGCTGTATTTTTGTTAATAACTGTGAATTAGAAAATGTGTTATTTTGTTATCCTGAGTACATTTAATAAACTTGTATTTGTGTGCATACCCCTTTTATGGCACATTCTCAGATCGGTTTGACGTTACCAGTGGAGAGCCACAGGCATCAGTATTGAGGCCACTTCTTTTTAATATTTTTATTAATGACCTAGTAGGGGGTTTACATAGTCAAGTTTCAATATTTGCAGATGATACAAAGCTTTGTAAAGTAATAAATACTGAGCTCGATAGTATAACATTATAGAGGGATTTGTGGAAGCTTGAGGAGTGGGAAGAGAAATGGTTGATGAGGTTTAATGTACATAAATGTAAAGTTATGCACTTGGGCCATGGAAACAAAAAGTACAATTATGTTCTAAAGAGTCAATTACTTAGTAAAACTGGAGCTGAAAAAGACTTGGGGGTATTGGTGGATGGTAAACTTAATTTTAGTGACCAGAGCCAGGCGGCTGCTGCAAATAAAATTATGGGATGTATCAAGAGAGGAATAGATTCTCATGATAAAGACATAGTTTTGCCCTTATACAAATCCCTGGTCAGACCACACATGGAATAGTACAGTTTTGGGCACCAGTGCATAAAGAGGACACAGTTGAACTGGAACGGGTGCAGAGGAGAGCAACCTAGATTATTAGGGGAATGGGGGGACTAGAATACAATGACAGATTACAAAATTTAGGATTATTCAGTTTCGAAAAAAAAACGCTGAGGGGAGACCTCATTACAATGTACAAATACCTGAACGGACAGTACAAGGATCTCTCCAAAGATCTTTTTATACCTAGGCCTGTGACCAGGACAAGGGGGCATCCTCTGCGCCTAGAGGAGAGGTGGTTCTACCATCACAATAGACAAAGGTTCTTTACTGTACGAGCAGTGAGACTGTGGAACTCTCTGCCGCAGGAGGTTGTTATGGCGGACTCTATGTACATGTTCAAGAGAGGCCTGGATGACTTTCTGGAGAGCAAAAATATCCTGGGTAATGGGGAAAAACCATTTGTTTAATTCTTAAAGGTTGGAATTAATGGTATCTCTCTGCCAGAGCATCACATTACGGCCTCTTCACATGATTCTCCTTTTCCCCACTGGTTTCGGAGTTTCTCCAATCCACATGCCGCTATGGGCGTGTCAGGGGGAGGGGTACACATTTACTGTAGTCTACTGCAGCAACGAATTCCACAAGAGTTGCTGACTGGAGGAATTTTAAGACTGGTGTTCTATATGCCAATCTTTTGGTTTGAGTTGGTGATAATTCCTCTTCAGACCATAACTGACCTAACACTTCAATACACAAATCAAAATAAATATATAATTTTTAGTTGAAATGTTTACCTTCCCTGACTCTACATTTATACAAATATTTGTGCTCTGCTTTTTTCATTTTGTTATTTTCCAAATATGTCTCAGACTTATATTGATATTTGGGAAATAATTTCCATTCAGGAGATTATCTATGTAGCTTTCAGCTTTACAGGAGACTGTCCCCTATTGTTCAGATGTTAGCCCATATTTTAGAATTTGGCCACTTTGGAAAGTCCTTATTGTGGAATAGTGTAACTCTGCCCAGGGTCTGCCCTGGTTTTGATGTAATAGTTCATAGGCCTTCATAAGAAAGGGGAAGTATAGCACAACATAATATAACAACAACTATTAACTTGCACCTCAATGAACAAGGTGGAGCTGGCTGTACTGGCGCTTCTGCTGGAGACCACACCCTAGAAAATGCTGTAAATCTGCATTACACATCAACCTATAAACAATTAAAAGACATAACAAAATCACGTGTCCAGGTGGAAGGGAGAGTGCAGCTTATCCAGGACTTAATGGATGAGCCTAATACATAAACATGTATAATAAAAGACTGGGCTCTGGGCCACTCGGCACCATACTGTATCTGATGTTCCAATCATTATACTTATTATATTCCCTCTTTCATCAGTCCTCCAATTATTATAAGAACTAGAAAAGCAGGATCACACATGCAAGAAATGATGGCTAATAAACATTACAATTAGAGATGAGCGAGTATACTTGTCCGAGTATACTGCTCGGTCGAGTATTGGCATACTCGGACCGGCTCGTTACTCGGACGAGTATCTCGCCGGCTCGACATCGAGCAGTAAATTAATAAAATAAATTGAATAAAAGTATTTTAATTGTAAAAAAAAAATATTACACATGTTTACTGATGTTTTGCTTGTAAGAACACATTGCAATAACACTATTCTTCACTTTCCAGGTGTTCACGCGTGTCTCCCGCTAAGTTAGGAGATGTTCAGAACATCTGGAATGTGAAGAATAGTGTTCTTTCAATGTGTTCTGCACTTAAATGGTCCTGTGTTCACTGTTTTTAATGTTTTAATTCTATTCTTCACTTTGCAGATGTGCGCACGTGTCTTCCGATATGAGCCCTGAGGCTCATTTGCATAATTTTATAAAGACTTAAACTATTAGAAGCAAAAAGAAGAAAGGTTCCTGTTTCAGGAGGCACATACCAGCATGTAGGTGTGCTTGGTTCAGAAGCACTGCACTCAAGTGGCAGGTTTCCTCTGACCCCTCGAAACATTGCTTTGGGAGATAAATGTATATTGTCTATACTATTTAGTTGAAGAGTTTGGCAAGCACTGTACAGTCCTGCTGAATCTGTGTGCATATATAAATAAAGGAAGTATTATTATTAAGAATAAAACAATATACTGTAATTATGTAGCATACTGTTCCATACATACTTCACTTATTTTATACATTTTGCACTTTTTGTTTACATACCTTGCTCTTTTTGCAGTGAAGCTTAACAAAGCCTAAAAAAACTACTTCATCATGATTTTCAGACTTTCTCTGCTTTACCATCCTCTGCTTAGCTATTAATCCCATGATGCCTCAGCATCACATGACCAGCCAGAAGTAAAATTATCTGTTCTGAGGAAGCACTGTCAAGATTCTTCATATCTATTTTCCATATCATAGATTTACAGCAGTGGCGTAACTACTGTAACTAGCGGTTGCTACGGGGCCCGTGAGGTTCAGGGGCCCGGGGATGCACGCTCCCTGCATTGCTTTGCCACTCGCTTGGAGTAAGTGGTCCGGGGCTGCTGTGCCGGGTGCCTGCCGGATCGTGCCCCCGGGCCCCTCCCTCTCTGAGCATCTACACAACTCTCGACTCCTGGCCCACCCACCTCTTTCCGGGATCGCCTGCCTGCTCATCTCCCTGACCTGCCCCCCCAGCCACCTCTCTGACGCGCACAATCGACACTCTGCCCCCCCCCCCCCGTTCGCGCCCCCCACCCGCCGTCTGAATGCCACTGGACACCAACCTGAACACCTGCCTGAACACCCATACAGCCCCCAAACTTCCTAAAAGGTAAGTAAATACAGATGTATTTATCTGTATGTATATATGTATTTATATGCATGAATATATGTATTTATATGCATATACTGTGTATATATATATATATATATATATATATATATATATACTGTGTACATGTGCATATACTGTGTACATGTGCATATACTGTGTACATGTGCATATACTGTGTATATGTGCATATATTGTATATATACTGTGTATATGTGTATATATTGTATCCTGGGACGGGTACGTAAATGTGACCATTGACTCACACATGGATCCGGACTCATTTTAAAAAATGTATAAATGTGCTGGAAACTAAATGGACATGTATGCTGAACACAGAATCCAAATCTGAACAAAAGCCTAGTTGGACAATTACTATCGTTCTGTGCTGTTCGTTTAGAACCACAAGTTCTACATAATTTTTTCTTCATTCCCACTGAGTTTAAGAAGCTACTTCATTTCACTTGGATGGATTCTATAATGTTGTTGGAATGTCAGTAAACTGATTTAATTTTAACCAGCTCTGATTCACCATCATCTGTTTTCAATGCAAAGTTGTAATATTTAAAAAACTTGATTAGAAAATGGCACAGTAACCTGACACCTGTTCAAATGATAATCCCTCTGTACTTTCCAGAAATAAGTCACTCAAGGTTCTATGAAAAGGCTAAGTACGGGTCTTATATTTTCATTCTATTAGGATGGTTGGAAAATGTCAAATATGTAGCCCGGAACCACTCGTTTTCACTTGCTTTGAGGAAAACAGCAAAAATCCATATTTAGTTTGTTTTTAAAAGCGGAATGAAAACAGTAATCAGCATAAGTTTACCCTCTTCACCAAGACCATCGCCATTCTGCAGGCTTCAAACACATGTATGGCTCCATCGTGTTGGACTGTGTTCCTGGGACCACCTTACCCTCTTTGTACTTGCATTGCCAAATCTGTCAGAGTGCATGCGTGTAAACTGATGTTTTTGGCTGCTTTTGGTCAGTTTTCGCTAGGAGTCATTAGTGTTTTGGTGTTTTATGCGTGTTGGGTGGCGATTCTTTAATTGGTTCCCACATGCCAGCACTAGCAACCCATCCATTTAAAATGATTGCACTGTTTTTGCTGCGTCTTATAGGATGGAATGGGACGTGAAAAATGTGCATTAAATGCAAAAGTAGAGATGTTGCGATTTGTGCAAGGGAAAAAAAAATGGCAAATAAGAAGAAGCCTGTTGAACAACAATGGAACAGAGGACAATGCGGACTTTGGAACGTCAAATGAGGCGTAGAACTTGCAAGGGAAAAAACAAAAGCGTGAACGGGGACTAAAATTATGTGCAAAACATGTTTTGTGCTTTTTTCTGGGAATTTTATTTTCAGAGCACATCGATGAAATCCACGGCGGCATAAGGTGGGGCAATGTGAAAAAGATCCTAACCTAACATGAATGTAAGGGATAGGCTAGAAAAAAAACTTAATACAGTGAAGTGCCATTGGTGGCAGATACTTTTCGTGATATGGGGCGAGAACTCGTAACCTTTCAACAGCAGGGTACTAGTGTGGGTGTCAGATTATCGGTGACAGGTCTACATATGTACTTTATTTATTATGTTTGGGAGCAACTGAGTTGATAGGATACATTACTTTGCTCTTATGATAGTCTTGCAATTAGCACATTTAAAATGATCGATGCACAAGATCATGAAGGTGGAGGGTTGAATGCTGCACTGGAGTTCTAACATGAAAGTTATCATTGCAAGCAATACTCATAAAGACAAAGTCAGAGTAGCACTGTGTCACGGTTCGGGTAGTGAACCCCCTGGGACCAGAGTGGGAGATGGTACTAGCGACAACATGTGTACCGGAATTTAAGTGGCACTGGCCTCACCAGAGCCCGCACAAAGTGGGTTGGTCTTGGTGTGGCAGGGTGCCACCAGGCGTTTCCCAGGGTGTGACTCGCCCACAGTGGCAAGCCGAGTAGCAGTACAGAATTAAAGTTCAGGATTTGCTAAGCATAGGAGGCGGCAAGGATGTCGAGCGTCAGGAGTTCGGTTTCGGATAGGCAAACGGGAGATCACGGAAAGACAGTATGGGAAAGACGCTAACATCCGTGGGGAATGATGGGAGCCGCCGGTCTTCATGGGAAAACCCGGAAGTGACCGCACCAATCAGCGGTGCGATGGAACTTTAAATCTCAGATGCCACACACGCTATAGGAGCGAGGAAGCGCAAGCCTCGACGATGGGAAGCAGGAGCATGAGAGGCATGTATCAAAGGGAAACCAAGGAGGAACATGGTTATCATGACTGCTAAACCCATTAACCAGATTGTGAACATTGGTTAAAAAACACGATCAGATAATAAAGCTACTTAGAGTAGAGCCAAAATAAGAAATAAAACTACCTTCTTCTTACACTCATAGTGCAAGACTTGTCTGACTATTCATTGCTTTAGTTTGCTGTCAGCTTTAGTCGTGAAAAATGTTGGAGATGAAAGAACCCAGGAGCAGTGAACTATTCCTAATATATAAAACACAAATGCATCAGATAAGGATGGCACGAAGTCAGACTTGTGAAACAAAGGAGGTTCTACACATCTCGATGAGGAGAAAAAGTAATCAGGGAGTCCAATGGACAAGGTAAGTCACTTGACAGTGTGCAGCAGTGGACCCCACCAGTGGGTGATCTAAGATCTCCGGAGGGGATACACAGCTTGTTAATGCATTAAGCAGGTGACTAGTTAATGATTTTTCCTTTGATCTTTGGCAAGACACCTGTCTAGATATACCTAGGCACCTGTATCAATCCACTGATTCTAACAAAGGTATGCCAATGTAAAGGGATGGGGCCACAACGAGTAAGTGGTGTGGGTTGTACAGTGTATGGCCCACCGAGCGGTAGGACATACATCCTGATTAAAATACAGGCAATAGGTTAGGATTTATATTGTACATATAAATCTTTTCAGAAGAAGGAACAGAAAAACAATCAACTATTGCCAAGTGAATATTTAGGCTATTCAAAACAAAGTCTATCACAGTCTCATAGCTCAACAAACAGCCAGTTTAACCTTTTCATTTCACTATTCAAATATTTGCCTGCTCATCTTAGCACATTGAAATGATTATTCCAATCACTAAAGTAGAGTTCAGTCAACAGGAATTTTTTATTTTTTTCTTAAAATCATGCTTTGTATTCAAATAAACAAATGATCAGTTCCAGCAAAATATCAATCTGCAAGAAGAACGAAGGATTGAATCAAATGTTGTAAGACTTTAAATAACCATAATGAATCATCTTCCTCTAAGGCATAGAGTATGCTCTTTTTTCGCGACTTAAAATGGCAGGAGAAAACAGGACTGCTCGGCAGAAAAACAGGACCTGCCCTATCTTTTTCAGTTGTGGGCAACCGGCATGCGTCTGCTACCGCTGACCCATAGAAAGTTTTGGATGGTGAGTAGCCAGAAAAACAAATTGGTAAATTCTTGTGAATGAGGTCTAAATCTCAGATATACCCTCAGGATTAATTTTAATAGGTAAAAAGAAAAAAGGTGGGAGTGCTCCGGCAAATTTAAAAAGCCTGTGGAAGTCCTAGCAAAGAAAGGGCTGGTTAACTCCCCCCCCCTAGAGTATTCAGGCTATTAGTATAAATAAACAGTCAATTTTAGAAAAAAGGAGGGAATGGATAACAAAAATAAATGAACTTTGACTGAAAGTGTATGGTTCAACTTACAAAAAGGAGAAGGGAATATGCACGGAAACTAGCGAATGTATCAGTCTATAGTCAAACCCTTAGCCATTGCCATGTCCTGCTCTTTGGTCATAGTAAATTCAGAATAATTTGATGTGAAAGTAGGAAATGACGAAAAGTAACAAATTAATTATTTTGAAATAAGGCCTCATGTAAAATTGTGCACAGATTTTTTTTTCCAACAGGCCACCGAGATTAATTGTCCCGTAGGACTTATCGAGCTGCCAGGATAGAAGTGCAAGGGCGTCACCAGTGATAATGCGAGATCTCAAGGTCACTTATAGGACCTGTAAAGATAAAATATCTCTCACCTAATAATGAAAACTAATAGGATTTCTGAACGCCGCAATGCTAGCGGACATGTTGAGAAAGTATAGCAAACCCATTACCCAAGAACCTAATAAATAATCTGTTAAAATGAAAAACAATCAGCGGATTGTGGATTGAGTATTTTCATGATTTGGTGGAAATGCTATATAAAGCATTTTCTAATACATAAACAAGTATATTTGGGCTCAGAGAAACATATTATTGTGTTATGATGTGTCTAATAATATGACGAAAAATGATTGGAAAAGACCTGGCTTAACTAGGTAAAAATAGAACACAAGAGAGTGGATAATTATATGTTTAATCAGTAAGAACATTACAAACCATTTCCATATATTTGGCTTTTAAAATTAAAATGTACAGCATAAACATCATTTTACTTACAAATCAGATTCTGGGTAATAAGAAAATTCTAGGTTTTATACGATCCTGAAGTACAGAAAACATCTACTGCTGCCAGTTCAAAATCACTAAGAATGTACTTGTTTATCAAGAAATGCCATTAAGTATTACTGACCTCTTTCTTTTGGATTACCATAAAATCATTTAAAGGTCAATAAAGTATAGTATTTGTATATTAGCAAATGTAATTTAAATACGTTCCTTTTTAGGGACAAATAGCCTCTCCCATCAGGGACCAAACCCAACACCGGCCCACTTTCGACAATTGATCTGTGTCACCAAAAGCAGGAAAATGGCGGTGAAAAGGGAACCTGGGCCTAACTTGTAATGAATTCGTGGTTCAAGGGAATCAAAGTGGGTTGAACTGGAATTTTGTGCTGGGGTCTGCTCAACATACTTACATTATGAGGAGGTGATCATAAAAAAAGCAATATTAATGTCAGACAAAGTACAATGAGCCCTAAAACGGGAAGCCCCAAACCTGTCTCTGCCAGCTTATTGGCACCCAGTAACTGCGGCGTTATGCTTCTCTAAGCAACGTGAGACACACATACATATAACAAGAAAAAATAGTCAACAATCCGCGTTAGCCAAAAGAAATGGCCAATAAGGACAGAATTGCAGTGCTAAAGAGTGGTCTGAAAACAATAGCCAAGATCAAAAACACCAGGAAAAACCGCAAATGAGGAACTCTACAGGTATATAGCAGGTCACGCAAACTAGAACCGGTGAACTGCATGGAGACACAAAATACTATAGAGACCAGAACCCTCAGCTGCAGGAAATGGAGCAAACGTTGTCAATTATAATAGTAAATTGTTTATTGGACCCTGCAGGGGATGAATCTGTGGTGCCAATAGTGACAAATCAGCAGGAGATTAGTGCACATTTCACACAGGCCCAAATGACAAGTAAAACACAAAGACAGAGGAGGACCCCATTATGGATGTAACCCAATGCATCAGCCAAAGTACTAAGCCCTATAGACAATCTACAGCTGTGCACTTTCGAGTTTTGATGGGAGGACATATGAGTGTCAGGGTATATCGTTCCATGCAGCAAGAGAGAAGTGTGGGGATGGTTGTGAGCAGGGAAACATAATTAGATATAAGGGCTTGAGATCAGAGATTTTGTTGGGGAGATTGGGTATAGGTCGGGATGTATAGAAGGGCAGGTTGGAGATGGCTACTTTGTCATGTTCCGAGTGCAGAGGCAGATGCGAGACACGGAGATAGAGGATCATGTAGGTTTGCAGATGTAAGGATAGATTCAGGGGCGATACTAGGAGAGGCTGGGGCCCATAGCAGATTTCTGCATGGGGCCCCTTCCCCTTAAAAATATATATGATATGGCAGGCACCAGACGTAGGCAGCGAAGCTCACCCCTCCCTCTCCATTGAGAATAGAGCGACGCATGGCGTTCTTACGGCATAGATAGAGCAGCTCTTCTTTTTTGCTCGAAACAGTGAGTACTCATTGTGCTCACCGTACCAAGCCCCGGCGTATAGAAGCCTATGGGGGAAGAATAATCTGGCAAGCAAATTTGCGGCCAGATATACGTCCCCCATAGTTCTTGGGAAGATACCCTATACAGACATGTGTATACAATTACACACATTTATACACTGATATATCCCCACCTTATATACACACATAAAGTTCTACACTCGTATACTCGCACCCATATACATACAGCATTAGACCTTACACACACAATTTATGACTCATATACATTTATACACTAATACAGAGTGTATACAAAACCATACGTATCCAATTATTCATTAATATAAACACACATATAATATATAATATATAATATATACACATATATTAAATATAACAACCACTACACACACACATACAGTATACACTGACCATATATACACATACATGCAAGGTTAAAAATACCATATACACCCATGCTGCATATACATACAGAATATACACACATACAGCAAAACACAACATTCAGTATATACAGCATACATACTTACCACATACAAAAACACACACATCATATATATTATATATATATAGTATGCAACATATATATTAATGTAATATAAGTTATTAATTGCATGTAAAAATACAGTATTGCTTCAATGGCATTATACACATATAACATATAACACTATATATATAAACAGTATATACACGTAGATGACATATATACACTATAATAGGTATTTAACATATACACAGTATAGATACAATATATACATAATATACACAAGATATGTATCACAATATATACACAGTTATATATACACATATATATACACATATAACGGATATACAGATATATACACAACATATACACAGTATATATACACAACATATACACACTATATTACACATAATCTTATATACACATATATACACACGTATATAACAAATATACACATATACACAGTATATATACAATATATACATCATATACACAGAATATATCACAATATATACACAATATACACAGAATATCTACAAGATATACACAGTATATATACAATAGATACCAATACACGGATATATACAATATATACACATATACACAATATATATACAATATATACACATATACACAGTATAGCACATGTACACAGTCTATAATATAGAGATATAAGATATATATATATATATATATATATAACAGGATATGCATATACATATAGCATATAATAGCATACATGAATAAAATACATATATACATACAGATAAATACATCTGTATTTACTATTTTAGGAAAGTTGGGGGCTGTATGGGTGTTCAGGCAGGGTTGAGGTGTCAGGTTGGTGTCAGTGGCATTCAGACGGCGGGTGAGGGGGGGGAGGGGGGCGCGACGGGGGGGGAGGAGGGGGGCGGCAGAGGTGGCGATAAGTGCTGCGTCAGAGAGGTGGGCTGAGTGGCTGGGGGGGGGGTCAGGTGGGGGGGGGGGTCAGGGAGATGAGCAGGCAGCGATCCCGGAAAGAGGTGGGTGGGCCGGGTCGAGAGTTGTGTAGATGCTCAGAGAGGGAGGGGCCCGGGGCACGATCCGGCAGGCACCCGCACAGCAGCCCGGACCACTACTCCAAGCGAGTGGCAAAGCAATGCAGGGGCGTGCATCCCGGGCCCCTGAACCTCACGGCCCCGTTAGCAACCGTTACGGCTACAGGTAGTTGACGCCACTGGAAGATTGAAGTGGTTACAAAACTGGGAGGCCAAATGTAGATTATTGCAGTAATAAACGGGTGATATAATGGTATGAGCTACATTTTGTAGATCCTGGTGAGGAAAGAGCAGAGTCAATGTTTAATGTGAAAAGTGGCAGTTCGTTTTCATAGGAGATTAAGGATAGGGCTGAAGTAAGTTTAATGCGAGGACTTAGGAAATAGCAGATATGGACCTCTGCGATCTGATACAGAGAGGAGATGTTAAGCCCAGACATATAAAATCAGGTGTATTAGCATATGGATAGTTGAGAATCGTGGGAATTAAAGGTAATTGTGGCACAATTTATTTACCAGTTAAATACAGTCTATCACTTTTTTAAACATTGTTTATTTGGGATTTACCATCGTTCCCATATGTTCATCCATGTTTTTGACAGTTGTTTTGCTTGAGCTTTTTGTGGCAGGACATAGGTAGTCGTGGTTGCAGTCATGAACTTAGAAGAAGTTGTGTTTGAAAAGTGTGACTGAATTGTCCACTACAGCTTTGCAACAACACTTACCCATAAAGAGGACAATAAAGAGGGCAGCTTGACCCGTGAGAAATTGTGGTAGTCATGTTTTAGATCTATAGGAGTTTTGTGCGGCCAGAGCAATAGGATGTGAAATTTTCATTGACAGTATCACCCTACGAATATTAGCAGTGGAGGACAACCAAGTGCTTTTTATGAAGGCGTTATCTACTATTCTTATACCATGTGCTTGTGCTTCAGAAGTGTAATGACGATGAATGCTTTGTAAAATCTGATACAGATTAGAATGCTGTCTTTTATTCTTCACCTGGATAGCAGTCCGTGAAAATATAAGTATTAACATGAAAAGCAAAGTTTTGGTGCGGAGGTGAAGCTGATACACAAAACCTGAACTTCTAGCTAAAAAGTATGGTTTAGGCTCGGGAACCCGTCCACTCATCATTAGAGAAATTAGAGACAGAGAAGGCCCTTAAGTTATTTGTTAAAGTGGAATTCAATTTGTAAGTATTTTTTTACCAAACTGTCTTTTGGTTTCCAATTTCGAGTTTGTTCTGAGCACTAATCATAAGCCCCCTATTCCTGCATAAAGTTTAGTACATTGTAAAGCTGTCCTCACTTCCCATGATTGCCTTTGTATTCTGTCATTCAATAAGTTAGCAGCAAATAAGGAGAATCCAACAAGTAAATCAATGAGGAACAGAATAGTGCCTACATAAAAGGACGTATGTGCCTGGCGCATTGCGAGATGCAGATATAAGACATAGTAGAAGCAGAAGTGAATTATTACACTCAGGCTGAATTTACACAAAATATGCTGGCCGGGTTGTCATAAAGACGGACCAATGTCGCGCGATTGGAGAGAGGAGGGGGGAACCCTTACCTCTCCATGTAATGCACGGGTATGGGCTGAATAGGGGAAAGATAAGTGACATGTGCATCTTTTCCCCATGCATGGAGCGGTATGGTACGCCAGTGCGGCATTGCGTTCTAGGGGGTTGTCCCCATACGGTTGTGTGAATCTGGCCTTAGTTTAGTGTGTACTGGTGAGCACTAAAAGTTACCAATTTAAAAAAGCATTTTTTAGAAGTTTGTAGGGGATATGTTTTTAGTGCAGAAAAGTTTGAAACAAAGTTGTTGATGTGAACATAAAGAAGTTTTACAAATGATGGAATAGGGGATAACGCTCTTATATAGGAAGCCTGACTGCTATGACACACAGGTCCATGCATACTAATATGTCAGGTTCATGTTTATGGGTCATATTCAATTGACAGTACTTACAGATATGTGGACTGAGAAAAAGTGTAGGCCATAAAATTAAGCTGCTCAATAAAATGCACCAGTCCTCCATACACAATGGGCATTTCAGGGGACATGACGCCAGTTTTGGTGATGCTTGTGTCCCTTCATTCGATTTTCAACAATCAGTCTCATAACCTGTTACTGGAAATAGCTATAAAGTACATTAGTAATAATAATAAAAATAATCCAACGAAGCTTAAGACTGATTACCTATTAAAGATTAGAAAGAGCTTTGAGAATACCTTTCTCCTGGGTTGAGCAGTTGAAGTGTTAAATAAAAGGCTGTTGGAAAATAGTTAGATGTTTGCATAAGAATTACGACGTGTCATCAATAATGGTAATACTTCAAAGTAGCAAAGAGGAAATCAAATGTTATTCTGGTAATAAATTCTTGTAGGACAGGATCAGGCCAATTAAAAAAAACGGTTTACCAAGTTGTTGGTCTCCTACATGAAAGTACCCATCCATCAAAGGAAAATATGTAAATAGAATGTAAAATAAGGCCACTATTAACTTTTACAAATTTTTATTCAGAGTTATGTTGAGGTGGGACATGAATCCTGTTGATATAACATATATGTATTGTGATGACTTTATCCTAATGTCTCAATGTTTCCGATAAATATTTCTATTTATGTGGATAGAAAATAAAGGAAGATACAATTTTTGAACATATAAGATATTTTCTGTCTGATTGGTCCATCAATGTTACCTGACTGAGCTTGCTTTAAATCCCTGGAGCAAAGGTCACATTCAGACAGTAGGTGTTCAGACAGTGCAAGTTTTAGTTATTTGACCTGCTTCTTGCTTGTTGAGAGAGATGCTGTTTACCGTAATTCTGACATTACAACATAGACTTACCCTTCTTCTTCTATGATTTTGGTTCTACATTTTATCTCTGTTGTGACTCGACTTGGTTGACATTTGTTTCTGTTTGTATGTGTGTTGCACAGGTGCCCCTCCGACTCTATCCTAAGTGGCAGGAGCACCTGTGTGCGCCCAGTGCCCTCAAAGCATGCCTCCCGACACTCCTTCTCAGCTCCAGGTCAGTCTCTGCAGTCCATGCGGCTCAGCGCGAACTTTCCCATCTCCTAGGGCACGCAACAGCCTGTAAATTTTAAATGGGACAGGGAGCAGATAATTGGATTTTGTTTTGTAGCTGGCGGCCTACTGCACCTGCTGATAAAATTCCTGCACCTTCTGTTCCCTGAATGGATTCTGTGCTTCTAGCCTAAGAAAGCTGTATCCTTGCTTTTGTGATTATTCTGATTCCGTTGTGACTCATTGCGTTCCTGACTTGATCCGGTGCTGCAATCCTGACATACACTCCGTCACTGACTCCAATCCTGTGTACCTTAATAACATTCTGCCTGTCCCCAACACGTTCTGACTAATTAATCGGTACTAGGCCTGGCCGCCACCGCGGACAAAGTCGCACCTGTAGAGCGACCTGGTGGTACCACGCCGCAGCAAGTCCACCTTTGTAGTGGGCTCTGGTAAAAACCGGATGCCACTTAGACTCCGCTCCCAGGTGTCCGCTTACGTCATTGTCCGAAGTGGTCCAGTGGGTCCACTACCCCTGGTGCCTGATATCTGTCTTGTTTTGTGTTGCACTTTGACATGAGAAATTTTTTCAAGTTGTCAAACCCCTTCTTAGGGGGAGCCGGGCAATAGGAAGAGACAGCTGGGATGTTTAGCATTAGGGCCCACTGCCTGTGTCATCTGTCCTATCTGCGTTACAGATTTGGATTTTTTTTCCCTGTGTTTGTGTTGTTGTACCGCTATTTGCCCACATATTTATATAGTGTATAAAAATTCAAATCAGTAAAAATAAAATTTAGGAAAAATATAATAGGTGTCAAAATAAATACAGAAACTGTCTATGGAAAATGAGTTTATAAGCCTGTCCAATTTCCAGTGTGCTTTTCACGTAACATCCAGTTTCTATTGAAAAACCATTCAATGTGTTTGTCATTTCTAAGAAAATAAGAAGCCACAACCAGCAACATCGCCTATCTGTCTGAGAAAAAAGACTAAAGGTTGATGTATTTAAACAAGACAGAACGTAGAAAAAGAGAGGGAAAAAAAACCTTTCTCGGCTGCGGACAGAGTAGTATAGAAATGCACTGTTGCTATGAAACCAGATACAGCTTTTCTTCATTCCTTTCACTTATTCTTGAAATTAACTATATGTTTATGTCGTTCGAATAAGCTCTGCATGTAAACCCTGAAGATATTAGGTGATTTAGGTCGGGTACAATTTGATTTGATGTGTTGGAGCACCGCCCGTACATTAAGAGCGGGTGTCCGAACACATACTGAGCGAACCCAAAACAATTGCTAGCACCCGGAATCTGAGCGGGCATCCAGACACTTTTCGGGACTGCCATCAGAGCTCACCTCACAACATGCGTGTAATGGACCTAGATCCATGTTGCCGCGGACAGGAGAGGGGGAGCTCGCTCCAAAAAAATTATTTATGAGAGAGCAAATGGATTCTACTTTGGAAACTCGCAATCCCTTGGGAATAAATGTGAATATGATTAAATTATGTCTACTAAACATTTCATTTGTCTCTCTCTCATTTGTTCTCCCCCCACCCTTTTCATCTCTCCCTTTGCCTTATGTGATTTTGTGTTGGGCTCATCCTACACACGCCCTTTTATAGTCATGTGAATTGAGGGCAGTTGTTGTACCATGTGACTTGAGGGCGGTGGGGGGGGGGGGGGGGGGGGGGGGCTTGGGGGGGGGGGGTGGGGGGGGGGTTGGGCAGTGAGGGGGGGTGGTGTCTGTTGTGCATGTAGCGATCGGGTGGTCTGTTGTTACCATGTGGCTCTATGGTCGGTATGGTTTGTACATGTGGCTCTGGGGGGTCTGTTGTGTCATTTGGCTATGTGGGCGGTCTGTTGTGTCATGTGGCTCTGTGGGCGGTTGTTTGAGTTATGTGGCCATGTGGGAGTCTGTTTGATCATTGTGTTCATGTGGGCGGTAGTTTGAGTCATGTGGCCATGGGGGAGGTCGTTTGTGTCATGTGCTCTGTGGGTGTCGTTTGAGTCATGTGAGCCCTTCTGCTATAACTTCAGCATAATTCCAGTGTTAATTATAGGTATGAGTAAGGACCGCGACAGCATGGCCGAAAACGTGTAACCTTCTATTGTTGTGACCATTATCTTGTTTTTTCCTGATTTTTATGGACATTTTAATGGATCTTTAATAAAGAGAAAGTTTTTTATGCAAATCATTCTCATGATGGTGCCGAAGGATTTTTTCTTTCTCTATGCACTTTGATTTATATGTCTGTCTTCCTGCAGGCGGCTGCATAGTGTAAAGGTGTCCGGACGGTGTCACCGCCTTACGTCGCAAGTAAGGCGAGGATGTTTGAAGATGGCAAAAAACTGCATTGGATTTTTGCATGAAACTGCTGCAGAAATATCTTCAAGGATAAGGTGCAGTATTATTTCAGCATGAAAAGGTTACCTCCACTCCACACCAAGTAGGCTATGGATTGGGCCCCATTATAGTCTGGGCCCAATCTTTTTAAAGAAAATCTAACATCAAAATCAAGCATGAAAAACTAGGGACACTTATCATAGATCTTGGTAAGTGACTGTGGTAATCATTTATGATTATGAATATTAGCTATCCATGGCCCATTCCTTCTAAAATCAATTTTTTACTTATGCTAATATTCTACAAGACTACTGGGGTGGTTTCTACGCACCTATGTGCTCAGCTTCACAGGTTGTTAGACTGGCTCCCCTACACCTCTGCCTCCTACTTGGAACTCCTATGCCTAGTAAATTCTCCTTGATACAATTAAATGCCGTTAATCTGAATCTACAGAGGGGCTCCTAAGAACTGCCCGATTAACCTTTCAGGCTTTTTGAGCATCACGTAAACCATTAATTTAGAAGGAAGGAGGCCATGGATAACAAATATAAGATACCCCAGTCATGACCTATGCGTATAGTATGCCTGAATTTATCCCATGCTTGATTGTGATGAGTGATTTCCCTTGAAAGGACATTACCAAACGGATCAAGGATTGTAAGCATGCACACTCACATACCGGATGTGGCCCCCTGTGGCAGATGTGATCTTCTCTTAGCTTGTTAGGCCTCATTTAATTTAATGGCTCAATAGGTGTAATGGAGCCTGGAGCCCTACGGGCTCATTTGTATATTTTTTAAGCCTTTAAAGAGACTGTCAGCCCCCAAAAGGACCCCCACCAACTATGCCCGTATAATCCTATCACAGCCCTTACTGATCTACCAATTATTTTTTAAATTAGTTTGCGAAAGGTGGTTTTAACCGACCGACCTCTTCCCAAATAAGAGGTCTTATCCCAATCCTCTGCAGTGAAG
Organism: Engystomops pustulosus; assembly: GCA_019512145.1. Lineage (NCBI taxonomy): Eukaryota > Metazoa > Chordata > Amphibia > Anura > Leptodactylidae > Engystomops > Engystomops pustulosus. Next base: position 40,808,568 of record CM033647.1, read on the forward strand.
TAGGCCTATTCATGAAAGGCCGGCTGACACACCCCCAGCATGCCCCTGACAGCTAGACCTTAGGAAGACCGTGATGCCGCTGCGCTGCACTGTCAGTGGCTGTGGCCGCGGGGGTCTTCATTCACAGTGCCGGCCGAATGTTGTATATATTTATCGCTGGGAACGAGGACTCTCAGTGCAGCGCGGTTTCGCTGTGTAAAATTAATTCTGCGACCACAGCCTCTGGCAGTGTGGCGTGGTTGTGCTGTGTATAAAGGGTCCCGTGGCCACAGCCACTGACAGTGCGGCGCGGCGGCATCACGGTCTCCTATAGGTCCTAGCTGTCAGGGACGTGCTGGAGGGGGTTTCGACCGGCCCCTTCATGAATAAGGTCGACTGCAATGCAGAGATACGGGATCCGACCTCTTATTTGGTAAAGAGGTTGGATCGGTTAAAAACCACCTTGCCAAACAAAATTAAAAAAATAACGTGGTAGATATATAAGGGAATGGGGAGAGGATTAACGGGGATATTTGGTGGGGGCTTTTTGGGGGCTTGAAGGTCCTCTTTAAGTATGTATGCCAAAAAAAACCTGAGGGAAGGTGATACTGTAGTATTTTGGCACGGACGGTTAAATTTTCATTGTGCAAACCAATAACATTTAAATGCGAAATGGGCAATATATATATATATATATATATATATATATATATATGAAATATTTAGGAGTGGTATCATTCGGATAGCATAGACGATTTTACATGGGTCTGGGGACCACAAACGATTTAGGGAAGGAGGTCTATGACCTTCCTGCAACCTGGTTGAATGGAGACAGTGATGAGCATGCACAACCTTTCTTCCATTTCAACGCGCCTGGAGCTGCAAATAGCCTGCGTGTCTAATTTGGGCCCCATTGAACTGAATACACTCTCTCAATTCAGCCTGATCAATGGACCTCGTTTCCGAAGACAAGGAGTGGTCCACATCATAATTATATATGACAATACCATGGATACTGACCACCTGGCTTTCAAGGCTATTACAGCTTTTACAACTTCATATAAAGGAAACCCACCACTTCGATGGTGTTATTAAACAGCAAATGATGTTGCACCAGTGAAGGGTGAGTGGTGCGGTTTATTTCGTATGTTTTTAAACGATATAAAGCATCTAAATGTATTTTTATTATCTTCATAATTAGAAGTGGCTGCACCGAACTTAGTGACGCTGAATAGGAGGAAGTGGTCCGTGCACGGGGGGTTTTGCGCCGAGTGCGTACGAGGGTGCGGTGAACGGTACTTGTATATTAAAGGATTAATAAACGTTTAAAGCTTTATACAGTAATAAACAGAACAAAAAAGTGCCGGCACCAGCTCACCCTGAAACTGGTGCACAGCATTTGCTGTTTATAACCACCAGCGGAAAAGTGGGGGGTGTCCTTTAATATGACTTGTTAAAAGCTGTAATATTGCAGTGAAAGCAGGTGTAGTATCCATGGGATAGGTCTATATAGATGAGTAGATTGGGTCCAATACTTGTATTTCGGGAAACGGAGAGGGTCCATTGATCAGGTGAATTGAGAGAGTTGATTCAGTTCAAGGGAGACCCAAATGTAGACACTCAGATTAGGTGCAGATTCCCATGGAGGTGAGGGAGAAAGGTTGGCAGGCTCCCAGCACTGTCTCCAGTCAACAAGGTTGCAGGCAGGTCAGTAGACACCTCCTTCCATAGATAGTTTGGGCCCCCGAAACATGTATAATATGGTCTATGCCTATCTAAGGATACAATCATAAATAGTTCATATATATTATATAGATATATATAATATATATAGATATTCATTTCGGCATTAAATGTTATTGTTTGCACAATGAAAAGTCTTATACAGTCTTCCAACATACTACATGTATCAATTCCTCCGGGTTTTTTTTTGCATTATACAGTACTAAAGAGGACCTGTCAGCCCCCAAAAAAGACCCACACCAAATATGGCCTTATAATCTCCCCAGTCCTTACCTAGATCATACCAATTATTTTAAATTATGTTTGGACGTGGTTTTAACCGATCCAAACTTTACCAATAGAGGTCGATCCAGTATTCCTCTGCAGTTGAAGTCGACCTTATTCATGCAGGGGCCGGTCGAAAACACCCTCCAGACGTCCCCTGACAAGCTAGGAACCTATAGGAGACCGTGATGCCGCCGACGCGCACTGTCAGTGGCTGTGGACGGGACCTTTAGACACAAGCACAACACGCCACGATGCCAGAAGAGCGCGTGGTCGCAGAATAATTTTACACAGCGAAACGCGCCTGCACTGAGAGTCCTCGTTCCCAGCCGATAAATAGACAACATTAGGCCGGAACTGTGAATGAAGACCCCCGCGGCCACAGCCACTGACAGTGCCGCGCCAGCGGCATCACGGCTCCTATAGGTCTCCTAGGGCTGTCAGGGGCAGGCGGGGGGTTGTCAGCCGGCCTTTCATGAAATGAAGGCCTACTTCACACTGCATGAGGATATGAGGATAAGCACCTCTTATTTGGGATAGAGGTCGGAGGGTTTCAAACCACATTTCCAAGATACAAATGTAAAAAAATAATTGTAGATACAGTAAGGGCTGGGATAGGATATAAGGGGCATATTTGGTTGGGGTCCTTTTGGGGGCTGACGGTCCTCTTTAAAGGCTTTAAAAAAATTATCAACTGAGCATAGGGGCTCCAGGCTCCATTAAACACCTATGAGCCCATAATTAAAATGAGGATAACAAGCTAGAGAAGATCAGAATCGCCACAGTGGGCGCACACACCGGATGTGGTGAGTGTGCATGGTTACAATCCTTGATCCTGTGGTAGATGTCCTTTAAAGGAAATCTCCCATCAAAATCAAGCAGGGATAAATCAGGCATACTTACGCATAGGGCCATGACTGTGGTAATCTTATATTTGTTTATCCATGGCCTCCTTCCTCTAAAATTAATGTGTTACGTGATGCTCAAAAGGAATGAAAGGGTTTATCGGGGCAGTTTATTAGCGGCCCCTCTGTGATTCAGATTAATCAGCATGTTAACTTGTACAGGAGAAGTACATTAGCAGGGGAAGCTAGTGCCAAGTAGGAGCAGAGGGGTAGGGGAGGGACAGTTTAACAACCTGTTGGAAAAGCTGAAGCACAGAGGGGCTTTAGCAACCACCCCAGTAGTCTTTTAGAATAATAATTAGCATAATAAAAAAATTGATTTTTGTAGAAGGAATGGGGCCATGGATAGCAATATTCATAATCATAAATGATTACCCCAGTCACGTACCAAGAATTATGCGTACGTGTCCTAGTTTTTCATGCTTGATTTGATGTTAGATTTCAGAAAAAGATGGGCATCAGACTATATGGGGCCACTGATACCTACGTGGTGTGGAGGGGAGGAACATTTATGCGTGAAAAAATCGGCAGCCTTATTCACATTGAGAGATTCTGCAGCAGTTTCATGCAAAAATCCACTTGCAGTTTTGCCCATCTCAAAAGACAACCGTCCGCATTGTACTTGCGACCGTCTCGTCCGTCCCGTAAAGGCTGGGTGACACCGTCCGGCCCCTTTACACTATGCAGCCAGCCTGCAGGAAGACAGACATAAAATCAAAGTGCATAGAAAAAGAAAACAAATCTTCGGAACCAGCATGAGATGCGTTGCAGTAAAAACTTTCTCTTATTAACGATCCATTAACATGTCCCTAAAGATGCAGGAAAAAAAACAAGATAATGTGTAACAAACAAATAGAAGGTTACACGTTTCGGACAATGCTCTGTAGCGGTTCCTTATCATACCTAAATGAACACTGGAATATGCTGGAATTTATAGCGGAAGGGCTCACATGACTAAACGACCACCAAACAAGAGCCACATGACACAAAACAGACCGCCCACAGGGCCCCACATGACTCAAAACATTTACCGCACACAGGACCACATGACTCAACAGACCGCACACAGGCCCACATACTCAAAAACAGACCGCCACAGGCCAATGACACAAACAGAACGCCCACAAGAGCCAAATTGCCACAAACAGACCTCCCACAGAGCCACATGGTACAAAACAGACCAGCCCATAGAGCCCACATGGTACAAAAGACCACCAAGAGAGCTACAGGACAAACAGACCGCCCTAAAGTCACAGAGTACACACAGGACTGCCCTCAAGTAAAGACTAGAAGGGGAGTCTGAGAGGTGAGACCCAACCACAAACTCAAATAAAGGCAAGGGAGGAGATGAAAAAGGGGGAGAAGGCAAAAAGATGAGAGAGAGACCAATGAAATGTTATAGTAGACATAGGTTAGATCATATTCTCACATTTTAGACCAAGGGAAAGGATTGCGAGGTTCAAAGTAAGAATCCATTGGCCTCTCTCATAAATAATTTTTTGGAGCGATCTCACCCTCTCATGTCAGCGGCAACATTGATTCTATGGCCATTACAACGCACAGTTGTGTGAGGTGGAGCCTGAGGGGCAGTCCCTAACGTGTCTGGATTGCACCGCTCAGAGTACGGGTTTGCTAGGCAATTGTTTTGGGGTTCGCTCCAGTGATGGGTTCGGACACCCGATATTTTAAGTTCCGGGCGGGTGGATCCAATCAAATCAAAATCAAAGTGTACCACATAATATCACATTTAATATCTTCAGGGTTTACATGCAGCAGATATTCGAACACGACCACGACCAGAAAAAATATGAGTTAAATTTCAAGGAAAAAAAGAAGTGAAAGAGATGAAGCAACAAGCTGTATATTGGTTCATAGCAACAGGGCATTTATATCCATCTGTCCGCAGCAGCGCGGAGAAAGGTTTTTTTTTCCCTCTCTTTTCTACAGTATTGTGCTTTTTAATACATAAACCTTTAGTCTTTTTGCTCAGACATAGAAGCAGATGTGGTCCTGGTTGTGGGCATTGATATTTCTTAGAAGGACAAAAACAAATATTGAATGGTTTCATAGAACTGGAGGTTCGTGGAAAAAGAACACATGGAATTGGACGTGCGTATAAACTAGGTTCAAAGGACATGTTCTTATTTATTGACTACCTATTATAGTTTTACTAAAGTTATTTAATGATTTGAATTTTTATACACTCTAGAAAAATATGTGGGCAAAATAGCTGTACAAACACACAAACACAGGCGAAAAAAAAATACAAATCTGTAACGCAAGATGGGACAGATGACACAGGCATGGGCCCAATGTTAAACATCCAGCTGTCTCTTCTATGCCCGGCTCCCCTAGAAGGGGTTTGACAACTGAAAAAAAATTTCTCATGCACAAGTGCAACACAAAAAAAGACACGATATCAGGCCCACCCAGGGGTAGGGGACCCACTGGAAAAACTTGGAACAATGACGTAAGCGGACACATGGGAGCGGAGTCTGAAGGGCATCGGTTTTTACCAGAGCCCAACTACAAAGGTGGACTTGCTGCCGGCGTGGTCCACCAGGGTCGCATACAGGTGCGCTTTGTCAGCGGTGCGGGCCAAGGCCATTATACAGAGAGTAATGAGTCCGAAACGGGTTGGGGACAGGCAGAACCAGAAGGTTGAGGCAGGGAGCACCCCAGGATGCGGCAGGGACGGAGTGGTAGGTCAGGATGGGCAGCACAGATCAAAGTAAGGAACGAAATTGAGGTCACAACGCGGAAATCAGGTAATCAAAAAAGGCAAGGGAATACAGCTTTTGCTAGGCATAGAGCACAAGAATCCAACTGGGAACAGGAAGGTGCAGGAATTTATCAGGGCCGGCGGCCAGCCAGCGACAATTATAGGCGCCCTGGCCCTTAAAATTTACAGAAGCTGTTGCGTGTGCCCTAGGAGATGGAACGTGCGCGCTGGCCTCAGGGACTGCGAGGACTTGACGCTGGAGCTGAGAGAGGTGAGTGATCGTGAGGCCATGCTTTGAGGGCACTGGGCGGCACACAGGTGGTCCTTGCAACGTAGGATAGAGTCGGAGGGGCACCTGTGACAACACACATTACAAACAGAACAATGTCAACCAGTCGAGTCACAAACAGAGTAAAACAGGTAGAACCCATAATAGAGAAGAAGGGTTAGTCTATGTGTAGTCAGATTACTGTAAACTAGCATCTCTATCACAAGCAAGGAAGCAGGTCAAGATAACTAAAACTTGCACTGGTTGAACACACCAGTCCTGGTCTGAATGTGAACCTTGCTCAGGTATTAAAGCAGAGCTCAGTCAGTTAACATTGATGGACCAGGAGCAGACCAGAAAAGATCATATATGTTCAAAAATGATTCTGAGCTTTATTTTCTATCCACATTTAAAAAAATAGAAATATGAATCGGAAAATTGAGGACATTAGGATTAAAGTGCATTTCACAAAAAATACATAATATGGTTATATCAAACAGGGGAATTCATGTACAATCAAATAAGCTGAACTAAAAATATTTTGTTAAAAGATTAATAGTTGCTTATTTTACATTCTATACATATTTGGCCTTTGATGGTAATGGTTACTTGATTTAGGGAGACAAACAACTTGGTAAAAACGTCTTTTAATTGCCTGATACTGTCCTACAAGAAATTTATTAACCAGGAATAACCATTTGATTTCTCTTTGCTACTTTGAAGTAATACACATTATTTAGACACTCGTAAGCTTATGCAACATCTACTATTTCCCAAGCAGCCTTTTATTTGAAAATTCTTCAATGGCCTCAACACATGAGAAGTATTCTCAAATCTCTCTAATCTTTAATAAGGATCATTATTAAAGCATGCGTTATGGATTTTTTTATTATTATTACTAATGGTACTTATTAGCTCTAGTACAGAACAGGTTATGAGGAGGATTGTTTGAAAATCGAACTGAAGGGGACACAAGCAATCACCCAAAACTGGCGTCAGTCCTGAAATGCCCATTGTGGATGGAGGACTGGTGCATTATTGAGCAAGCTTCTTAATATTCTGCCTACAGCTATTTTCTCAGGGGCCACATATCTGTTGAAAGTAATTCAATTGAATATGAAAACACCATAAACCTGACACTTTGATCATAGTAAGGTATTTCATGGGACACTGGGGTCATAGCCAGTCAGGCTTCCATATGTAAGATAGTTATCCCATATTCAATTCATTTGTAAAACGTCTTATATGTTACAAGCAACAACTTTGTTTCAAACTTTTGCAACCTAAAAACATATCCATACAGAACTTCTACACTAAAAGAGGATTCTTTTTGTAAATTGGTAAACTTTATGCTCACACAGACACACTAAACTAAGGCCCAGACACCACAAACGTATGGGGACAACCCCAATAGCGGCAATGGCCGACGGAGCGATACATTACCGCTTCCATGCATGGGGAAAAGATAGCACATGTCTATCTTTCCTCCTATGTCCAGCCATACCCCGTGACATTGTATGGAGAGGGAAGGGGTCACCCCTCCTCTTCTCCATCGCGCGGAAATTGGTCCGTATTTTGGACAACCCGGCAAGCATAGTTTGGGTAAATTAGCCTGAGTGTAATAATTTCACTTCTGGGCTTCTAGCTATGTCTTATATTGCGCATGCTCCAATGTGCCAGTACATAGCGTCCTTTTATGATGCACTTTCTGTTCTCATTGAATTATGTTGGATTCTCACTTTAATTTGATGCTAACTATTTGAGAAGAATACAAAGCCTCAGGGAAGTGAGGACAGCTTACAAGTATCCTCAACTTTTTGGGCAGGAGAGGGCCGGCTTATGATTAGTAGTGGCTACAGAACAGAAACGAAAAGAGGGGGAAGAAAAAAAGACAGGTTGGTAAAAAAAATAACCTTACCAAATTGGAATTACACTTTAACAAATTAACTTAAAGGGCCTTCTCGGGCTCTAATTTTCCTAAGATGAGTGGACGGTTTCCCGAGCCTAAAACCCATACTTTAGCTAGAAGTTCAGGTGGTTATCAGCTCAACCTCCTCCCCAGAAACATTTGCTTTTCATGGTAATACTTATATGTACGGAACTGCGATTGCCAGTGTGATAATAAAAGACACATGCTAATCTTGTAGAAGCTTTGACAAAGAGCAGTCATCTCATTACACCTGAAGCACAAAAACATGGTATAAGAAAGTAGATAACGCCCTTCATAAAAAGCACTTGGTGTCTCCACTGCGGTAATATTAGGAAGTTGATAATGTCAATGAAAAATTTACACCTCCTATCTGCTCATGAGCACCAAAAACCCTAATCGATATAAACATTACTACAAAAAATTTCTTCACGGGTCAAGCGCACTCTTATGGTCTCTGTATTGATATTTTGTTGCAAAAGCTTTTGTGGTCGTGGACAATTCAGGCGAACGTTTCAAACGACAAAATTCTTCTAAGTCAGACTGACAACCAACGACTACCTATGTCCATGCCCCAAGAGAAGCGCTCAAGCAAAACAACTCGTCAAAAACATGATGGGAAAATATGGGAAAGATTGTAAAATCCCAAAATAAACAAGGGTAAAAAAGTGATAGACTGTATTTAACTGGTTAGAGAAATAAAAAATTGGGTTGGCACATTACTTTAATTCCCACAGATCTCAATACTATCCATATTGCTAATGGACACCTAGATTTATATGTAGGCTGAACATATCCTCTGGTAGTCCAGAGTCGCAGAGGTTCCATATCGGCTATTCCTAAAGTCCTCTGCAGTAAACTGCCATTCAGCCTATCCTTTAATCTCCTATGAACGAACTGCCAATTCAAATTAAAAACATTGATTGAATCTGATCTTTCATAACCAGGGAGTCTACAAAAATGGTAGCTCATACCATTATGATCACCCTTTTATTATTACTGCAATAATCTACAATTTTGGCCCTCCCAGGTATGTAACTCATTACAATTATCAAGTGGACGTAACTACCGACGTAGTAGCAGTAGCGGTTGCTACGGGACCGTAGGTTCAGGGGCAAGGGGAGCAAGTCCCGCAGTGCTTTGCCACCTCGCTTGGAGTAGAAGTGGTCCGGGCTTTGCTGTGCCGGGGCCTTGCCGGGACGTGCCCCGGGCCCCTCCCTCTCTGTGCATCTCCCTTTTGGCCCATCCAGCCTCTTTCGGAGCCTGCACTGTCATCTCCCTGACCCGCCCCACCCCAGCCACTCTCGACCCGCCCCCCAGCACCCTCGACCCGCCCCCCCCAGCCACCTCTCTGACCCGCCCCCCCAGCCACCTCTAGGACCAGCCCCCCACAGCACCCTCTGACGGCACAATGAACTCTGCCCCCCCCCCCAGATAGACACACAACCACCAACCCCACCCACCCCCCCCCCCCCCCACCACCCCCCCGCCCCCCCCCGCTCGCGCCCCCAGCCACCCCCCTCACCCGCCGTATGAAGGCCACTGGACACCAACATGAACACCTGCCTGAAACACCTGGCCTGAAACACCCATACAGCCCCCAAACTTCCTAAAAGGTAAGTAAATACAGATGTATTTATCTGTATGTATATATGTATTTATCTGTATGTATATATGTATTTATATGCATATACTGTGTATATATGCATATACTGTATATATATATATATATATATATATATACTGTGTACATGTGCATATACTGTGTATATGTGTATATATTGTATATATACTGTGTATATGTGTATATATTGTATATATTCTGTGTATATGTGTATATATTGTATATATGCTGTGTATATGTGTATATATTGTATATATGCTGTGTATATGTGTATATATTGTATATATACTGTGTATATGTGTATATATAGTATATATACTGTGTATATATTGTATACATACTGTGTATATGTAAAACCTATGTATATGTGTATATATGCATCTACTGTGTATATACTGTATATATAATGTGTATATGTATATACTGTGTATAAATGCATTGAAGCAAATACTGTATTTTTACATGCATATATTTATATAAGTATATATATGTGCACATTTAAATATATATATATATATATATACATATGATGTGTGTTTTTGTATGTGGTAAGTATGTATGCTGTATATACTGAATGTGTGTGTATTTGCTGTATGTGTGTATATTCTGTATGTATATGCAGCATGGGTGTATATGGTATTTTTAACCTTGCATGTATGTGTATATATGGTCAGTGTATACTGTATGTGTGTGTGTATGTTATATGTATATATATATATATGTGTGTGTGTTGTATATGTATTATATGTATATAATGTGTATACTGTATGAGTTTGTATACACTCTGTATTAGTGTATAAAGGTATATGAGTGCATAAATGTGTGTGTATAGGTCTATGCTTGTATGTATATGGGTGCGAGTATACGAGTGTAGAACTTTGTGTGTATATAAAGGTGTGTATATATCAGTGTATAAATGTGTGTAATTGTATGTCTGTATAGGGGTATCTTCCCAAGAACATATGGGGGACGTATATCTGGCCGCAAATTTGCTGCCAGATATTCTTCCCCCATAAGCTTCTATACGCCGGGGCTTGGTACGGTGAGCACAATGAGTACTCACTGTTTCGAGCAAAAGAGATAGAGCGTGCTCTATCTATGGCCGTAAGAACGACCATGCGGCTCTATTCTCTATGGAGAGGGGAGGGGTGAGCTGCGCTCACCTCTCCTCTCCAGCGCGCCCGACGTGTGTCTGCCATATATATATATTTTAAGGGGAAGGGGGGCCCCATGCAGAAATCTGCTATGGGGCCCAGCCTCTGCTAGTTACGCCCCTGAACAAGTCATTACATGGAACTCTGTCAAGTCTAAAAAATGTTCACAGTGTGGTTGAACACATTATCCTATAAAGAGAGGCCACATGGATATCACGATATCAGCAAAATACAACTTCCAAAAAATACTGCAACTTTTGGAAGGTAAATACTAACCTCGGCTTACAGATAAAGATTTACAATTGCCCAATGTTTCTACTTCCAACACATCACTTTCAAGAAAGGACGGTTGACTTGATCTCTATTATGTTAACCCTTTGACAAGTGCCACGGTAACGAGAAAATCAATGGAATTCACTTTACCGGTCATTGGTTTCAGTATTGTGGCTGTTCAGTGCATGTTGACTATTGACTTCCACAAAAAAAAAAAAATTCATACCATGTGATCATTTTTTATTTTTTGTGGGATCCCCGAACATTCTTTTGACATAATTTAACAACATATTTTATGTACAATATACATCAGTATATTTTATATACAATATACATATTTTGTGTCATACACTGGAATCTATCATGTGTTTATCCTTGTACGATAGTATAATGTAATTCTTGAGTAAAAGTATGTAAGTGGATGTTGAGCTATTGCTGGGCATATTGCACTTGTTGTCCTCAACTGTTGGCTCTAACATGGTTGCAGAACTGGAACTTACATTCACTTGTGACAGTCAGCACTTGATTTGACTCCCAGTTTTTGAGAATTGGAGAGCCACAAATGGGGACCACTATAACCAAAGACCTAATGAGTATCCAAGATTCTCATTGCCAGTGCACATGACCAATTTTTGTCCAAAAAATGTTGTCTGTGTGTCAGCTGAATTAACCAATCAATGTCCAGCTGAACTGAATGCTGAAAAGCAGGACTAGGTTGGGGGGAGAAAATTCAGCCTTTGCGGTGTGCAATGGCCCCTTCACTAGGCATATCAAATGATCTAATAAGATACCATTACCATACCGCTCGTCAATAAGAGTGGTATTTGAATGGTGCACAATGTTATGGCCTAGATCCCCACCAAGCTAAACATCTGATGATAACACCCTTTAAACATATTTAACCCCTTATCACCGACACTAGTTTTCAGCTCTGTGGTAAGTATGTATGCTGTATATACTGAATGTGTGTGTATTTGCTGTATGTGTGTATATTCTGTATGTATATGCAGCATGGGTGTATATGGTATTTTTAACCTTGCATGTATGTGTATATATGGTCAGTGTATACTGTATGTGTGTGTGTATGTTTGTGTATATATATATAAATGTGTGTGTGTTGTATATGTATTATATGTATATAATGTGTATACTGTATGAGTTTGTATACACTCTGTATTAGTGTATAAATGTATATGAGTGCATAAATGTGTGTGTATAGGTCTATGCTTGTATGTATATGGGTGCGAGTATACGAGTGTAGAACTTTATGTGTGTATATAAAGGTGTGTATATATCAGTGTATAAATGTGTGTAATTGTATAAACATGTCTGTATAGGGGTATCTTCCCAAGAACATATGGGGGACGTATATCTGGCCGCAAATTTGCTGCCAGATATTCTTCCCCCATAGGCTTCTATACGCCGGGGCTTGGTACGGTGAGCACAATGAGTACTCACTGTTTCGAGCAAAAAAGATAGAGCATGCTCTATCTATGGCCGTAAGAACGGCCATGCGGCTCTATTCTCTATGGAGAGGGGAGGGGTGAGCTGCGCTCACCTCTCCTCTCCAGCGCGCCCGACGTGTGCCTGCCATATATATATATTTTAAGGGGAAGGGAGGCCCCATGCAGAAATCTGCTATGGGGCCCAGCCACTCCTAGTTACGCCCCTGATTTACAGTAAAGAAGGTAGAACTGTGAGCTCCTCTGTGACAGTATAATGGAGCACATATAAAACTATAGTATATGTTTATGTACGGGATTGTATTTGTATTCAACCCATTTGGGATAAATTGGAGATAATTTTGTAGCGTGAACAAATTTATTTTAATACTGGTGGTCTGTAACTTTTAGGTCAGGTCTAACTACAATTAGCACGCCCTGACCACTACAGTGAAGACCTGAATGAAGGTTTATAGGCACCTTAACACCTTTTGTAACCACTGTCAGACTTCAGTTCCATGGGCCCTCTAGACAAAATGGTTCTATGGGTCCACTGTCCATTGGAGAGTAGAGGAGATTTGTAATTTGTGGGATAACAAGCAGTTAATGCAATTTCTTCTTGACTCTACTCTAACACCATCTGCAGGCTACTAACAGTATTACATATGCTCCAAAATGGGACACTACACAAAGGGTACATGTGTTATGTACTTGCACCTTGTTAATATGACATAGTATGTTCTCATATAATATATTACTATACAATATGCTCTCTGATCAGCGTTACTATGTAAGCAGAAATCTGGAAGGTTCCCTCTTACAGGCTGGATTTTGCAGAGGGCCCTGAGCATCATAGTGATATATGATACATGTAGTCCCTTCTTCCCCGCAGTCATGATCACAGTGTTGGTGCTGCTGATTAGCAGGTTAAATGGTCTCATTGCCTCATTTCTCACTATGACGCACATAGTCCTATCCTCTACACTGTGGACATTTTGTGAAATCCAGTCAGAACACGGTCCGTGATTCATGGACCAAGCACAGATGTTTACTGCTGGCCAAAATCTTACTCCTGCTGGCAAACTAAGGAACACCAAGATCCTGTCCGCGGTCGGCCCATCCCATCTGCATCCGACAATGTCATCTGTTGCCGCCCGGTCCGCCCATCTCATCCGCGGCCGACCTGCCCACCGAGACCATGCGCCCGCCAAGCCACCCCCCCCCCTGCCCGCACGGCCGCCCCCCCCCCCCCCCAACACAGCCCAGCCTCTCCTAGTTACACCACTGTAGAGCTCTAATTCATTGCAGAGTTTAAAGGTTAGAAAGAGATAAGAAAAACACGTCTGAATTAAACTTTAATCTTCTTGCCCTTCTTATATAGAAACATAGGGGGACATTTGTCTAAATTGTCTGAGGTAACCTAGTTACACATGGAAACCAATCAGAGCTCAGCTTTAATTTTATAAACAGCTGCGGGAAAATGAAAGCTGAGCTCTGATTGGTTGCCATGGGCATCTAGAACAATACTGCTCACACTTTAAGTGGTTACAGACAGTAGTGAAATAATAGAATCCTGCATTAACATAAAACTATGCCAGGTCCAAGTAATGTAACCATAATATATGCATCTAATGCAAAGATTTCCATATGAAAAATCTTCTTCGGTGCAAACATAGCCTTGCCATGCAGTGATTAAATAGTACCCAATAATACAAACAGATAAAAAAACAAAAGCAACAAAGAAATTAGTCCTCCTGCAATAGTACATTTAACACTGTCCAGGTGGTGATAGAAACTGGTAGCAGCAGCCCATCAATGAATACCAGTATGGCAGCACAAGGCTCTTTTTTTCTTATTTTACAATTTATAGGAAAATTTGATCCCTTTAACCTGTTGTAAAAAGGTCAGTGACATGTTTTAGTCATTGATGCATCTGATCACTAGGTGGAGACAAAGATCCATCTTATGATTCAAATCAACCTGTCCATGTAGTTTACAACTTCTCCAGGAGAAGGATTGTGAGATTATAAAATCCACATAAAAAGGTGGAAATGTATTCTGAGGGATTGAGTTTGAGTGGTCTTGAGGGGTCTTTCACACATGCCTTTTATGAAGTAAATTTCAGGAGTGGTCTTAAAAAAAGAGGAGGTAAGATGTGTTTGATAGGAAACGTTTCCCTCCTGCTACTGCTTGTTTTGGTTTCAAAAACTGCATCAAAATGAAGCGTGTGAAATAACCTTTTGGATAAATAGGAAAAGACATATTTGTATAAAAACAGCAGGATCCTCGTGTATGACATTATAAATAAATGATTTTTATACAAATTGGAGTAAACCTAGAGATAAACGTAGCAGCACTGTCAGTATCATGTTAAAAATATATTATTTTCCAAACAAATATCAAAATCCTATAAAGATAATTAAAGCATATACAAGGGATATCCCAGTAAATAAAAGTTGTCCCTTATATAGGATAAATGTCTGATTGATGGAGGTCAGACCAATGGCATTCATACTCATCAGAAAGATGGGATTCATGTGTGCCCCCTACAAACATAGGAGCTATGTCTTTACATGATCTGCTACTAACTACCAGACTGAATGGGATCTTGCTGAAACTTACCCTCAACTCTTTTATTCCAAATAAGACCAAGTAAGGCTACCTGCACACAGTGGATTTCCCGTGACCCTCTCCATGCTCCAGCGCTACCGCAACTTCACTTACCTGTCCCCATTCCTGCTCCATCTCCGACGGCCACGTGCGCATGTCCCCGTCTCCTAGGGTGTGCACGCCAGCTCCCAGGGATTTATTTAAAGGTCCAGTGCACCATTGATTGGTGCAGGCCATTCCCAGAATCCTTTATAACCCGGCCTTTCCCTTCACACCCTACCGGATCTATAGCCATTAAGAAAGCTTGTTCCTGATGCCCTGTGTTTAGTCTAAGATTTCCTGTTGTGACCCCAGTTCCGTTATTGACTCTGATCCCGTGCTGCCTGTCCTGACCTCCTGTCTGTCCCCGACCATGATTCTGCTTTAGGACTCTGCACTATGCCTTGGCCGCCACCACGGACAAAGTCATGCCTGTGGTGCGACCTGGTGGTACCACACCGCCGCAAGTCCAACCCGCTTTGCAGTGGCTCTGGTGAAAACCTGGTGCCAATTAGACTCCGCTCCCAGGTGTCGGCTTGGGTCATTGTCCGTGGTGGTCCAGTGGGTCCACTACCCCTGGTGACTGACACTCAAATACAACAGGCACACATGTCACCGATATACATATTTTTCACATTCCCACAGATTTCTGTGGGAAGGCCTGAGCCACAAACACATGCAGGAATAGGAGCTGCTCCACACAGATCCAAGAAAAACACATTCATGTGTTCATTGAAATTTAATGTGTCTGATTAAAAATAAAAACCGATATTGCATGGATTAAAAAATGTGTGCATGTAGTCTAAAACAATGGGGGCTCTTGCAAGTCATTTGCCAAACGGGACCCAAAAGCTCTTACACCTTGGCCAGGATATTTACATAAAGAACTAGAACAGAGAATGGAATTATCTTACATTAATTGTACTAAGCAGTAACATAATGAATACACTGGAAAACTTGGAATTGCTTGTGTTGCTTTTCCGTTACTAAATAAGCCAGTCCATAAATAAATTAGCCCTTTCATCTAAATGCACGTCCTAAAAGCATGGCCTCTGTGATCTAATTCTGTGATATTTATTGTACCCACAGACGCCCTGTCCTCACTGCGTCGCATCGTCTCTTACAATAATGGTCTAACCTCCGTTATTGGGCATTTCAAAAACAAATACCCAAATAATGAAAATATTAGATTTGCATGTGTTTTAATTATGCTAAAGTTATACCGCAGCTGAGCTAATGAATCTGCTGAATGGCCCATTCCGAAGAAGTCATCACTCAAATGAAACCAATTATTCCTAATGTATTGTGCGCTGTGCGACTAAGTGTAGGGAGCTTTGGTGGGAACTCTATAACATTACTGACTGGGGCACATTAGATTAATTGTTGCTGATGCTACATTCCAGTAGGGTTTAGATGTGTATAGTGGCATCTAGTTTATATATATTTTGTCATTTTGCGTTTTTTTTTTTTAAATGATTTTTTAACCTGTTTTGGGAAGGGCAGAATTTGCATGTGGTAGCTAACCCATTGCCATAAATAAGTCACACAGCAGATGAGACTTCAATCAATCAACTCCGCAAAGGGACCACTGATGTGGGGTTTACATCTGAAGCATGTCAGTCACCGCTGTGGGTTTTACCTGAAGCTTTCAACCTCTGCAATACAAAGGTTGATTCCTCCAGGAGCCAAAAATTCTTTATGTATAAGGTAACAGAAGTGGTACTGTGCCGTATCTATGTATAGGGTGGCATACCAGAGAGCACACTGACACAAGAACATTGGTTTTGTGCACCAGTTAGCAATCTTGACTCTAGAGTAGGCAACTTTAGACGTAAAGACTACCACTTTAGGGCTCAGTCATCTCTAAGAGTCAGCTTCACCATAGCCACTTAGATGGAATATGCCAGCAAGTGTGACTACGGGTGCGCCAGCCATGAGGTGAGTTGGGCCTCTTGCCTCAGGAAGCACCACCTGCAGCAAGATAAGTGGCAGCATCGGGAGTGCTGTCACTCGCTAAAAAGTAGGACCTGACATTTACAAATAGTTGGGCTTATTTACTAAGGTTCCGCGCGCACACTTTTGTAGGACTTCCCCACATTTTCGTTGATTGCATGCGACAGAAATCGGGGGCAGGCCATCAGATGATCCGTCTGATTTGAACTAAGTGCGGGATTTAACTTTCAAATTGTGTCGCAAGACAATGCACTTACATGCACCAGGAAGAAAAAGCTGAACTCCGTCAGACCTGAGTGGGAAGCGACACATGCAGGATATCGGGCGCACAATCCTAGTGAATGGTGGCAGAGTGCATTATCGTCGGACATTGCACTTATGGGGAACTTCGACGGACAGGTAAGTAAATGTGCCCCAGGGTCTCGACACACCGAATGTCAGCATGGGTGTGATTCGCTACATGGAGAACCCACTTAATAGAAAAAAAATGTGTTCTGTATCTACTAGATGTTAGGCATAGGGCTTTTGAAGGAGGGAGGCCAAATGGATTATAAAAAACGAATGCAATGGGTCCCGGTAGTCTTAATGACAAGAAAGGAAAGTGTGTTTCTCTGATCTATGGCACTCTGACTTTGTATGCTACAACTAAGGCTTTTGTGTGTGTATGCATGTGTAATATATATATAGTAAAAAGCGGGCAGCACCCCAGGTCCAAAATCAAAAGTTGGTGATCTTTATTGAACACGTGGCGACGTTTCCGTGTAGGACACCTTTATCAAGCTTGATAAAGGTGTCCTACACCGAAACATCGCCATTTGTTCAATAAAGATCACCAACTTTTGATTTTGAATCTGGAGTGCTGACCGCTTTTTACATTTTCTACCTACAAGAGGACCAAACCAGGACCTTTGGGGGCTCTGCACCCCTCCCTCTGGGGAGTCTCACAAACTGTGCTGACTTGAACTTTACTAATATATATATTATTTCTTATTTTTATTTTTTTCTTGAGGAATAGTCTTATGTAGCCATTTTTTAATTTTACAGGCGGTCCCCTACTTAAGGACACCCGACTTACAGACAACCCATAGTTACAGACAGACCCCTCTGACCTCTGGTGAAGCTTTCTGAATGCTTTACTATGGTCCCAGATTGCAATAATCATCAGTAAGGTGTCTGTAATGAAGCTTTATTGATAATCCTTGGTCCCATTACAGCAAAAAATGTTTAAACTCCAAATGTCACTGGGGCCAAAAATGTTTTTCTCTGGATCTGCAATTATAAAATATACAGTTTCGACTTGCATACAAATTCAACTTAAGAACAAATCTCCAGACCCTATCTTGTACGTAACCCGGGACTGCCTGTACTTTGAGTATGTTTTTTTTGGTTGTATGTTTTACCCAAAGAGAGGAGGACCCCTTCTGTAACTGAAGGAAAAAAAAATCTGGAAACCCTAACAGAGATGTGAACTGAGCCTAACCCAGAGATTACCATGTGAATTATATTTTAGGTGGGTTTTGAAATTGGAGAAAGTCACTGGTGACAAATGTTAACCTAAATTCTCCAGTGACCTAGTAGCTTACATCTGAGGGTGAATGCACAAAGTTGAGTCTGCACCAGATCGGCATCTAAGTTAAGACCCAAGTCATGTGTAAGACATGAGAACCAGCAGGAGTTTTAAATCAACTTTGAATGTGTTTTAGAGAAGAATCCTCTAAAGGTGAAGTCAGTCACAAATAAAGTCTGTTTGTTACAAAGTCCACATTTTATGTAGACTTAAATTCTAAAATGGAAAAACGGTAAAAATGTTCTTGAACACTAAAATGTTTGCTAGGTGTGACATCCCTCCTCCAGATTTGAGAGAGTACATTTCATTCCTCTAGCAGCTTCTAATAGCAGTCACAAAGCTGACTTGTGGAACACAGAGAATGGCTGCCTTACAGCTAGAAATTAATGGGCATTACTCAGAGTTTTCTAGCTATTTTCTGCACACAGCTTCCCAGCTAATATGGGAAGAAATGAAGAATTTATCCTCAAAGAAAGGAGTCATGCCAGCCTGAAAAGGCCATAGTATGGCTCTGATTAGAAGAAAAAGGCTAAGTAGCTCTTACTGTGCAAAAAAAATATAAGATTATATGTTTTACACTCGCAGTCCCCAATGGCTGTGTATTACTGGTGGTATTTTTGTCCCTTAAGTGCATTAAATGAAGGCAAATAAATTACATTTAATATATTTAGGGAGTCAGACATTTGGCATGCACCACAAATGTATTATTTTTTTTAAAAGCTCTTTATTTTCATATGGTCCACAGTGCACAATGGGGCTTATTTACGAAGGGTCCGCGGATCGCACTTTCGTCGAATTTCCGTAGTTTTCGGGATTTGCGCTTCTGTGACAGATATTTAACTGGGTCACACGCAATCGGATTGTTGCGCAGCTGCGCTGGCTTTCATCGGGAGCCTTGCCGTCAGACAATCCAACTGATTCGGACTGACCGCAGGATTTAAGATTCAAATTGTGTCACAAGTCAATGCACTTACATGCACCAGGAAGAAGAAGGTGAAATGCACAGTGGCTTCGTGTTTAACATTACAGCCTTGTAGTGCTGGGGACCTGGGTCCAAGTCCCAGGGTCAACATCTGCAAAGAGTTTGTATGTTCTCTCCATGTTTGTGTGGGTTTCCTCTGGGTCCTCCGGTTTCCTCACACACTCAAAAACATACTGGTAGGTTGATTAGATTGTGAGCCCCATTGGGGGATAGGGACCGATTTTGCAAGCTCTGCACACACTGCGGGATCTGTGTGTGCTATATAAATAAAGGAATTATTATTAATTATTGTTTATTATTAAATGAACATTGGGAGTCTTGTTCCCCCTCTCTATATACATCTTTATTAAATTGAAGTTTTAATATAAAAAAGGACCGTGCTTACAATCATAGAGGTTATCATACAAAAGGGTGACATAAACATACAATGCAAAAGTCAACAGTTTGGTAAAATAAAAGGGATACAAACAGCACTTAAAGGACACCTGTCATCAGGGCTGTGTCACTAGTCCTGTTACTACTACCTGTTGGAGCACCTCACAAGGATCCCATCCCAGCCTTTATCTATTTATTTCATACATTAATCATTATGAAATCATCTAGTCTTTATTATGTAAATGAGGCTGATCACACGGTCAGAGGCAGTGATGTCACCCCTGTTACCCCTCCCCTCTCCTCCCCCTGCTCATGTCTGTGTGTAATGTATAGTAAAGCATTACTAGTGTGTGTGCTGCATCTGCTGACATGCTGCATCCTCCTAATACACAAAGACACAGACATCAGCTACACAAGTACCTGACATCTTCTGCTATAACATGGCTGCACCCTGGAGCTGTTGTATCTTTCACATACACATACACATACACACACAGGCTGCAGGAGGCGTCAGCACCAGGAAGCACATGGAGGAGCCATTACATCATTATACAGGTTGTCAATCAAGCACTGGGGGTGTGGCCGTGCCTCCCACTTATGAATAAGCTGGACAGCTTGAATATGCTAATGACTCATTGGACATTTCACAGGTCATTTGCATACAGCTTTAGGACCTCATTGCTTAGGTTTACAGGCATGTAGAGGGACAATGAAGGGATAGAGGCAATGCTTTCTAATGGCAGTTTATGAAAATATATTTAGATTAGGGGGGTTATTTTGCATGACGGGTTCTTTTTAATACATTATATGACATTGTAAGTCTGTTGCCTGGGGAAGCAAAAATACATGATGTATCTGCTAGGGATCCCCAAAGAAAGTTCACATTCCCCATAGTCCCCCCCCCAGACTCTGATGACATGATGAAGACTAGAAGTATGCGTTTTAAGTCTCTTTTTACTACATCTGTGTGCCTCAGAATCTTAATATGATTTTATCTTGCCATGCGGACATCCTAAAACTTGGTCTTACTTCCATCCGCAATGAGATTTATAGAAGCCTTTTTGTGGCTATTACACTATATAGAGCTTCCCATTGTAACCTAGTAACAGCAGCACTACCATCAATATAAAGGAATAGAAGCATTACCTATAAGGAACAAGATATTAAAAACCTACCCACCTTAACAAACCATTCAGAAACAAGACATTGCATCCCCAGTCTGAATCAGCAAATCAGAGAGGAGCCGTTCACAGTCAGAATTGACCAATCAGAATCAAAATAATGTAGCCCCACCCTCTACACTGGCCAATCAGGACCAAGACATTGAAGCTTCACCCACCGAAAAAGACAAATCTGGAGCATGATGTCATCGCAATGTTAATTTCAAACCGACCAATCGGGTGCTGGTTGTCACAGCCACACTCTCCTAAAGTAATCCATTAGAAGTAAGTTATTGATAGACCTTGCTGGATAAAATACCATTGACTTGGCAGAAAATAAATGAGGTCAAATACATATTGTTTTTTACCCCATTAAGCACACTGAGCTCATTTGCACAGATTTTTGTTTAACTGGTTAAGGACGAGGACGAACCTATAACCTTTTATTTTTACAAAAGAAATGGCTTGTTTTGTGCGTAACAAATTGCACTTCATAGTGAAGGTATTGAATATTCCATGCCATGTACTGGGAAGGGGGAAAAAATTCCAAATGCAGTGAAAATAGTGAAAAAAACATTTGCGCCTTTTTCTTGTGGGCTTTAATTTTACAGCTTTCACTGTGCGCCCCAAATGACAGGTCTACTTTATTCTTTGGGTCGATACGATTACGGGGATAACACATTTGTATAGGTTTTAAAATGTTTTTATACAGTTACAAAAATTACAACCTCCTGTACAAAAATAATTTTTTTTGACTAAGGCCACATTCACACTAACGTATGGAGGACGTATATACGCCGATATACGTCCTCCATAGATGGCAATGGGCGCACGCCGCCCTACGGGAGCGGTACGGTGCGGCACCGTACCCGGGAAAAAGATATGACCTGTCCTATGTTTACCCATAGTACGGCGCTATGCGCCATTACTTCCTATGGAAAGGGGCGGGGGTGAGCTGTGCTCACCTCCTCCTCCTCTCCCCGTGCACTGCCGTTGCCCGCTACGGTACGGTACGGGCGGGCAACGGCAGTGTGAATATAGCCTAACTGTGGCTGGTGTCATTTTTTTCCAACTTTTGATGTTTTCAATGGTATCATTTTTAGGACTGTACAACCTTTTGATCACTTTTAATAGATATTTTTTAATATGTTTCAAAATGGCAAAAAAGGGGGCACTATTTCCTACTACAGTATGGCAGTATATGGGGATTTTACTCCTCATTCATTACAATGTGCTGATAATGTAATGTAAGGATAATGTAATGCCAAATCTTAGAAAAGGCAGACAGGCATTTTTGCAATGCAGGTGTCATGGTGACAGGTTCCCTTTAAAACAAAATGAAGGTTCTCAAAATATTTTCCAAGCTTCTAGCACTCCGACTTCAACCTCTCATTCCCTCTCTGATACATCAGGAACAAGTGGGGTTTGTCCCGGGGCGGGAGGCCAGGGACAACACGATCAAAACCACCTCTTTGATAGCGAGGGCACAGACTTCCGGAACTCCCATGTGTCTATTATCCATTGATGCTGAAAAAGCTTTTGATCGAGTACACTGGGGGTTCCTGGAGGCGACCTTGCGCTCCATTGGGCTTGGCCCACACATGAGAGGAAGAATCATGGCCCTATATCGAAACCCATCAGCCAGGGTTAAGGTCAACGGTGCACTATCATTGCCACTGTCCATATCCAACGGGACGAGGCAGGGATGCCCCCTCTCACCGTTTCTATATCTTCTAGTAATGGAGTCCCTGGCCGTTGCACTTCGTAACAATCCTGACATACAGGGATTACAGATAGGACAGACCCACCATAAAATGTCCCTGTTCGCGGACGATTTGCTCCTCTATGTCACTAACCCCCGAATTTCTCTCCCAGCAATACTGAAAGAATTTGACACCTTTGGAAGACTCAGTAATTTCAAAGTTAATTTACAGAAGTCGGAGATGCTGAATGTGTCACTTCCCCAAGTGGAGGCTTCACACTTAGCATCGGTGTTTCCTTTCCGCTGGATGGATACGTCCATTAAGTATTTGGGTGTCCACATTCCCTCGGATCTTTACTCTCTCAATCATGAACCACTGTTGAAAGCCATAGCGGCTGATCTGACTAAATGGCATCCATTGGCCCTATCCTGGTTTGGGAGAATCAATGTGCTAAAAATGGACATCCTTCCCCGACTTTTGTACCTTTTCCAGACTGTTCCCTGGGATATACCCCGATCTTTTTTTGTATCCCTCCAAAAAATTGCTCGCCACTTTGTATGGCGGGGGTCTTTACCCCGTATAAGAAGAACTCTTCTTGTACGACCCAAAATAAATGGAGGGGTGGGGATGCCAGATTTTATATCCTATCATAGAGCAGCCATAGGTGCCTGTGTTTTGGATCTTTTCCATCACAAAACAAGGAAATTATGGGTCAAATCAGAACTGGAGACCTCTCCCCCACAGGCGTTGGGCTCGTTTTGGTTACCACAATCCGTTACTTTGCAATCCCTTCATTTACCACATGCTCTGAAGACTATCCTACAGATTTGGAGGAAATTTGCATTTAAACTACAAATAGTATCCGTACCGGGACCCATGACTCAAATTCTGGGCAACCCACAATTCCCTTCGGGGCTCAACGTCCGGTCCATCCTGGGGATGGATAGTGCATTGCCTAGAATCAGAGATGTGGTGGGTGAAAATGGGCTCCGTCCCCTTGTGGAAATAGGCACTGGGAACACGCCAGGATCTTGGCTCACTTACCTACAACTCCGACATTTCATATCTTCTCTCACAGCCACTCTCACCACGTTTGAAGAGCTATGCCTCACTAACACTCAGCTGACTCATACCATATCACTTTTGTACGGCGTGTTTTTGGCAAAGGAGACAGGGGACTCAAAGCCGTACTACTCCAGGGCATGGGAAACGGCTCTGGATAAAGAACTGACCACGGAACAGAGGTCTAACGTATTTCTGCTAACTCATGTTCTTTCTTCCTCCTGCAGACTCCAGGAACTGAACTTTAAGATTCTCTCACAGTGGTACCGCACTCCGGTTAAACTGAGACAAACTGATTCCCAGATTACGGGCCAGTGCTGGCGTTGTGAGGGCGATATTGGTTCCATGCTACATATTTGGTGGAGCTGCCCTCTCATTGCCCCCCTGTGGCAGAATATTAATCAGCTATATAATGTATTAACCAAATCCCAGGTAACCTTCACTCCGGAACAAGCCCTTCTCTCCGCCCTCCCGGGGCCTATCTCTAAAATCAAAAAGGGCCTACTGAGACATCTCTTGGTGGCTACCCGTCAGATTATTCCCCGCTATTGGAGATCCTCGACTCCTCCTTCCAGAGCCGACTGGGTGGCTGCCCTGAATCACATATTTAGAATGGAAGAATTGAGGGCCATTGACAACGACAGAATCACGCAGTTCCATAGTACATGGTCACCATGGGTGACCTTCAGGGAGTCTCCCTCCTTCGCTGCATGGATCACATCCGGAGCCATTCACTGAGATGGCCGGACACAGGTCTCTCTTTAATCTCATCCTTTACCCCCTTCTCCTTAACTTCCTCTTTTTTGCTTTCCTACCAAGTATCCATTCCTATCCCTTTTTGTTTTGTGACCTCTCGTACTACCCTACCCCTACTGTCAAACTGTTTCTTGGAAGCATTATGGCCTTGATTATACTTTGCATGTTAATTGACTCTATGTAATCAATCTCTGGTTCAGGTGGCTTGTCATTCCACTGCTCATATGATTCCGGGCCGCCAACTATATGTACAATTCATATTGCATTTTCTTCCATTTTATGACAAACTATGTTTTGGTTTACTGTATTTTGTATGTTTCAATAAATGTTTATTGACTCTAAAACAAAATGAAGGTTCTACAGATGCAGCACTGGAATACATGACTGGCTTAACCCGTTAACCTGACATGATGATGTATGTGAATGGAGGGAACCCCCCATTTTCTGTGATAACTAATTCAGTTCTCACTTAAAGTCATGTTTACTAGTGCTACATATATATGTAAAATAAAGAAATCTTGACAATAAAACATATTTTTAGATGTAGATGTAAACTGCTGTATAGGGAAGGGAAGGGAAGGAGGGTCACTGGGCTTTCAGATGGGCAGATTTTGAATTGTTTTCAGGTGCCACTACACATTTAAAAATTCCTTGAGGTACCAGAATACTTGAAACCCCCCCCTAGAAATAACCCAATTATGAAACCGCATCTGTAAACAGAAATTATTAGCATTGGCTCGTGTAAGTGGGAAAAATGCCCCCAATAGTTTATTACTCAGTAACTCTCAAATGCAGAAATACCTGACAAATTGTTGTAGGGGCGCACAGTGCGGCTTGGAAGGGACAACAACTGGCTCTTGGAGTGCACATTTCACTGGAACAGTTTTCAGGTGCTACGTGGCATTTGCAGAGATACCTAAGATACCAAAACAAAGGAAATCTATAAAAAGTGACCCCCATCTTAGAAACTAAGCTACTCAAGGAAGAATTTTTTCCCCTATAAATCTTTGCTTTGTGACATTGGTTGTTAAACAATTGCTCCTAATTATGCAAATACCTCACAGGTGGTCAAAAACTGCTGTAGGTGCGCACCACAGGGGTCATAATGGGAAAACACTTCAATTGACTTTTGGAAGGCAGAATTGGTCACATTTGGTACCATATTGTATTTTTACAGCCTCTGAGATAGAAATCCCCAACGTATGGAAACTACATCTCTCAAAGAATTTATGTGATGAAGGAAGCATTTTGACAAGGCATGTACTCTCCAAAAAGTAGAGTGCAATGACGAAAAAACCAATGAAAATCACTGTTTTTGGATGAATATGTCGTTTTAGTGTCTACTTTGTCAAATCCAGCCTGTGTTACTATAGCAAGTCAGCTCTCTATCTTATATATGCCCTACTTGTGGCCCTTTGATCTGGAAATATGACAGGGCTCAGAAGTGAATGAGCATGTGAAGCATAACTTGTTGACTTGCACGATGTTACTTACAACTGCGGAGACTCTGAAATAAAGTTAAAGAGACTATTGCAATAATGCATATCATCAAAATGATTTATAATGAACTTTTCCTAATATTAAAATATTCCTAAATATATATATATATATTCAGCAGCAATGTTTGTACTGCATCTGTGTACCTGTCTTTTCACTACATTAATAGTTAGAGCACTGGTCATGGCTTGGGGGAGTTGGCCCTATCTTGTGTAAGACCCTAAGGAGTAGAACAGAGCTGGAGAAAAATGAGGAGGAGCACCTGTGTGATGAGTAAAGGAAAAAGGGGCCGGGGAAAAAGGCTACTGTGGCCGATGGGGGAGGAGCTGTGACTAGGGCTTCTCTGATGATTGTGGGTTACAGTATTTTTCTGACTATAAGGTGCAAAAAAAATCCTTTGAATTTCTCAGAAATCAAAGGTGCGCCTTATTGTCCAGTGCGCCTTTTATATATGAACTGACTTACAAGACAGCAGCTGCCTTGAACTGTGCACAGGTCTGCCACCTTCTGGTCATTCATCCTCATAATCAGGTGCGTCTTATAATCCGGTGCGCCTTATATCTGAACCTAGACATTTTAGCAGGCATTTATTGATGGTGCGCCTTATACTCCAGTGCGCCTTATAGTCCGAAAAATACTGTAATAGCGACAGACATTATTATTGTGGGCTCATGGGACAGAAGATGTGACAATAGGTTACTGGGGTGGCTCCAGTAACAATCGGCAACCAGCATGACTATTGTACTCTGAGGGCAGCTGTAGTGACTATTGACTACTGTGGGGACAAACTCTGGCTACTACAATGACCCACCCATAAGTGCATATTATATAGGAGCTGCTGTGTGTATGCTATGGACTGTGTCGATGTCTATGATTATTATTTAATAAAATGGTTAACCAGGGTGTGTGTGGCAGTGATTTTTCTTAGCCTCTGCAATCTCCATTGCACGTCATGGTGCACTGAGTATCAAAATGTAAAGTGTAAATAGATATTTATAGACAGATTTACAAATCGATCTGGTTTTATTTTCTAAATTGACACAATTATACAATTAATCAGCCTTCATGGGTGTGCAGAATAAGACCAGACATGATGTCAATCAGACAAAACTCATGTCACTAAGTAAGAAACTGGTAATCTTATTTCACATGAATTTGGTTGACAGACAGGACATATACATGGAGGACATCAATGTAGACATAATGGTGGAATAAGATCCCTAGCTGATTTAAAAGGGAACCTGTTAAGAGAAATTATACCCATAAAATGGCCACCAACCTGTTTTGCCGGGCAGTGTTGGGTTTCCAATGATGTCCTTCTATAATCTAGGATGTACAACGTTATGCAAAAAGGATGTGGCCTTTAAGTAGTAACTGGGCCAAAGAGAAGTCACACTGGGAGTTGTGATTGGTGTCCCATTAGCAAGGTACATCATAGTGGGTGGCAGCTGCTGAAGATGATGTATAGGATAACATATAGTCCTAAGGGACAAGCCAGAAAGGACCATACCAGTGTGACTCTTCTCCATCCCTGTGACTACCTAAAGGTCTTATGAACACAACTTGCAAACAGTTTTTTCATGGATAACATGTTTGTGCAGGTTTGTTGGGCCTATCTTCTCATCAGAGTTCACCTTTAAAAAATGTCTGCCTGTGCTTAGCTGATGTGGTCAATAAAGTTAACTAGAAATCTACTCTTAGAGATTATAAAAAGCTCAATCACCCTAATGACGCAAAAATGAGTGCGTTTCATCATGCGACAGGTTCTATGGACCGGCCCTCTATATTTTGTTTTGTTTATTTTTTACCTACGAAGCTCAGTAGACAATTTACAAATTTTTATTCTGCTGAGATAGATAGTGGAATATAACTCAGTGCATAGAAACCACAACATTTTATTGACTGTCATTGTGAAATATAAGAATATGCTGAACCAGGGGGCTGATAAATGAGTCATAAAAAACCTCAATGAATTACTGTTTTGTTAACATTTAAAAAGATTTTTATTATGGGAAGTAGAAATAAAGGTCAGTAGTAAAATGAAAAATCAGACACATCTATGTTGATAACAGACTCAGCCGCACTTCACACATAATGTCTCTGCATAAAAATTTATATTTTTGAACACGGCTTTTTATTTTGCCCTGCTGGGTATTTTCAATGCGCTTCTGTGTGTATAATTATAATATGGCCATAAAATGTTGTAATTTAGTCACTGGCCATTGTGAGCTATTAAATGTGAGGAGCTACGTGGATGATCTACGACTCGCACATGCAACTGCGGCTTAATGTTGACTAGGGGTGGGGTGAAGGGATCGAAAGCACGAGACGGGCTCAGGCTAGAGGGATGACTCACATAGGAATATGGAACAGGATCCTATTCTGACTAAAGCCTCCATGGAAAGTCTATATATAAATTTGGTATATTTTAAATTAGAATTTTTTGCGTTAAAAAAACTATTATTGAAGATCTATTGCTATACTATTGCTATACTAAAGAATTGAAGATGAATTGAGTTCAGAACCCTATTTCAAGAATCACTCATACATCATAGTGGATGTAGAGGATCTGTGAAAATGGATGCAAGACTAAAGCAAACTGATTGTGAAAAACGGTTGTTAAAGTGAAACTGTCACCAGGAATGTGATTTTAAGTTGGCGATAGGTTCCAATTCTATGCCGGAACTCGCCACATGCTGCCCTGAGGGAGCCATGTAATGTGAAGTAAACTTTTATAAACTACTGAAATGATTCATAATGCTGGCAAAGGCATTTTTAAAATTGGCATCGCATAGTCTATTGGAACCTGTCGCCAACTTAAAAATCCCATTCCTGGTGACAGGTTCCTTTTAACATTAGTTTTCTAACTTTAGTCATGAGTTCAGGTAGATTAAGAGAAAAGGTTTGCTTTCCCAGACCTTGGATTGCATGTGGCCCATCATGTGGTCATTCTTACAATAACAGTAGCGCTTTGTTCTTAAATAGTAACTTAATGGGGTTGTCACCTGCCTCAAATGGGATATCACTGCTGGTTTGACCCTGGGCATGTAAGCAGATGGAAAGAAGCATTTCATCATATACCTTTAAAGGAAATCTGCCATCGGGTAAATCAGGGACACTTAAACATAGATCCAGGCACCCCATAGCCCTACTGACTTGGTAACATAAGTTGATTTTTAGGAAGGAGACCAGATCTAAGAAGATTACTAAACTCACTGTGCCTTGATCTATGAGTAAGTGCCCATGGTTTATCCATGCTTGATTTTATGGTAGATTAATGAATGGTGATAAGTGACCAGAGGAATAAATTGCATTTTTTAGCTAACATAGAAGCGCAATGTGGGCCTCAGTTGTAGGAGGACCTGTGATATACTGCTTTACGACTGCATTGGTGGATTAAGTGTCCTATGGGCTCTGGGCTGTTCACACGACTATGGCCCTCCAACGTCTAAACCAACCTCGTGCCCCAAGGCCTGATTTCTTCCACCTGACTACACCAGCGCAGCCTGTACAGGCCTTCCTTTCATGAAATGTCCACAGCAGAGCCCCTCTATACAGAAATATCCACAACAGATGCCCCCTTTAATGAAATGTTCACAGCAGAGCCCCTCTATACAGAAATATCCACAACAGATGCCCCCTTTAATGAAATGTTCACAGCAGAGCCCTCTTTACAGAAATGGCCACAGCATAGCCCCCTTTAATGAAATGGCACAACAGAAGGCCTCCATTTAATGAAGTTACCGCCGCAGAGCCCCCTTTAATGAAATGGCCACTGAAGAGCACCCCTGTAAAGAAATGTCCACAGTAGAGACCCACTTTACAGAAATGGCCACTGCATGGCCCCCTTTAATGAAATGGCCACAACAGAAGGCCTCCATTTAATGAAGTTACCCCATCAGAGCCCCCTTTACTGAAATGGCCACTGAAGAGTAACTTTTAGATTTTTTGTTTACAATGCTAAATAAAGGCTTATTATCTATGAGTCAAATTTTATTTTCTAGTGTCATGGTTTAATATTCTGTACCTAGTGCAAGAGTTGGGGAAAAAATCCAAAATATGGTGGAGTTGGTAAACAACACAATTTGTGATGGGCTTTATTTTTGCAGCTTTCAAGATGACACCTCTCCTTTGTACTTTGGATCAGTATGATTGCAGAGATAACAAATTTATATTGTTTCTGTCTGCAATCATACTGCAGAGATAAACTATACATAAAAATATATTGCATATACTAAAGGGAATTCTAGGTTTAACATCCTATTTTTTTCCATGGACAGCAGTGAGGGTCAAAATAACGAACAACCTATACTCGCTGTTGTTCAGCGTGGCGCCATCCATCCCCACTGGCCTCTGTATACAGAGGTTCACTAGTGACATGGTGTTGACGTTGTTGGCTGTCAACATGACATCACTGCTGAGCTGCACATTGAAAGCTGGAAGACAATGGCACAACTGCATTTTTGTCAACTGTACTGTATTGCATAGAATATTAAACATTAATACTAGGAAGAACAATTATTTCCACAGATATCAAACCCTCATACAGCTCTGTAAATAGAAAAAAAATGTAATAGGGAATAAAAAGCAGAAATGTAAAAATAGAAACAGGCTGCATTGTTAAGGGGTTAATTAGCATTTAGTATTGCGACAATCAGGAAAACCCAACAAATAATTTTATTAAGAAAGAAACAACAGAATAACGTTTCATCCAAACGCCACTCCTACCCACTTCTAAAAAAAAATGTTGTTAATGTTCGTGTAATAAAAAGTTAGACCATTTTAATACAGTGCAATACAGTTTTCTAAATCTCTGCTTGCTGTCATTCTATAGAAAGCTTCTATGTTTATTTCCAGTGGATAGAAATCTGACCATGGTCACACAGGTGCACGGCTCGATATATCACACAGCTCTGATTACTATCTATGATATAATGAACCGTGCACCTGTGTGACCATGGTCAGATTTCTGTCCACTGGAAATAAACAATTAAGCTTTATATAGAAGGACAGCAAGCAGAGATCTAGAAACCATGAGGAATTGATACAGAAAGTATATTGGAAAATTGTATACCTTTTCATTACACAAATAATATAAATTATTTGCTGAAATGGGAATACCCATTACCCTTTAAACACCAAAAAAATGTGACTACTTCCACAAAAAGCAAGCCCTCATATATTTATATTGATGACAGACTGAGAATGTGACAAATTAAAAAATTGTAAAAGCTAAAAATAGACTAGTCCTAAAGGCGTTATCATGTGCTGTAAAAATATGTTATCTACCTATGGTGCTACCTGCATCTTGACAGATCACATCCATCATGGGAAGAAGTTCAGATTGGTGCCCTCTTCCACACTATACTCCCCCAACTCATGGTGCATGTCTATGGTAGGTGTGTGACCAGTGGCGTAACTAGAAGCTGATGGGCCCCAGTGCAAAGTCTGTGCCAGGCCCCCGACTATAATGTATGGTTTATAGTACTAGTCTTCTCATATGGGAAAGTGACACCATAAGGGCCCCCTAAACCTCTTGGGCCCTGGTGCAACTGCAACCTCTGCACTCCCTCAAGTTACGCCCCTTTGTGTTACCGTCAGAGGGCTCACATTCTGGGGTTCATGAGGACTATACCAAAGACTAAAGTATTATATCAGGAATCCCTAAATAAAGAATAAAAAGCATATTGTGTTGTGTTCCTTCTAAAGTAAACTATATGTATTTATGCCCAATCTTTCTCAATTACAACACCGCAAGTAGTGAAATATGGCGCACATATCGCATGACATTAATTTGTTCTGTTTAATTCAAGATGCCACAACAGTGAAATTAAAATCCAGCATCTACTAATGTGTGTCAGCCTGGAACGAGGGAAGCTGGGGGTAAATCACACTGTCAGACCCTTTCATCAATCCTTTATGGCATTTATATTATTTGGTGTAAATAAGAACCAGGGATTGTCATGAAAAAGCTAATAAAATTATATGACTATTAATGCCACCATCATAAAGAATTCCATGGCGTGTGCTTTATAACTTGTGCCATGTTGTTGAACAACTGTGAGTAGAAATATATGCTGTATACTCCAAGGAGAGTGAACCCTGAGCTCACACTCTGCACAGGCTAGAGGTCATTATTTACACAAGGTGTATTATTTTATGTTGCTTTAATGCAGAAGCTCCAGGACTTTATACAGTGACCTACAAGCAGTTAGATATTAGACTGCAAGACCCATTAGGGACTGACTGAGTAATGACAGTATCTCTTACATTGGAGTCCATTTAATATATAATCAGGTTTAGCTATGTTAGTAGGATTAGTATTTTACAGCATAATAATCCTTAAAGTGTACCTAAAGTATCAACAATTTTAATAAATATTAATAGTAAACTTTGTAATATGTTCCTGTGTCCATCTTTTTATTCCTCCTTATGTAAGCAGTTTGTGTAAATCAGCTTTCTGTCCTGTTCTCCACTGACAGCTGAGGGATAAAGGAACCTGACAGTGTCTAATGACTAAACTCTTTGCACATAGTACCTGCATAGTCTCTTCTCCTAACAGAGATAAATGATCAAAGGAAATATTCTCTAGGTATGAGTTCATCCATTTCAGACCAATAAAGAACCTAAAGATTGACCCCAGATGGCTTTCGGATACATTGCTAAGTATTGGAGGAAGAGAAGAAACAAGGCCCCAGGAACTGCTTTCCTTTAAAAGGGTTCTCCACTTTCAGCAATTAATTGATATGGTTTGTGTAACGAAAAGTTTTTCAATTTTCCAAATTTCTTTCTGTATCAATTCCTCATTGTTTTCTATATCTCTGCTTGCTGTCATTCTATAGAAAGCTTCTATGTTTACTTCCAGTGGACAGAAATCTGACCATGGTCACACAGGTGCACGGCTTGTTATATTACAGAGAATAATCACAGCTGAGTGATATATAACGAGCTGTGCACCTGTGTGACCATGGTCAGATTTCTATACACTGGAAGTAAACATAGAAGCTTTCTATAGAATGACAGCAAGTAGAGATCTGCTAAACCGAGAGGAATTGATGCCGAAATATATTGTAAAATTGTATAACTTTTCCTTACACCATAACAAATATTTGCTGAAAGTGGACAACCCATTTAATGAAGTACTGTATAATGGAAAGTTTCCTATTTTATCACTTGCTCTATTCATGTATGAAGTAAAAAAAAAAGCTTCAAAGGTTTAGCAATAAGCAGATTTGTCGAAATTCAGGTTAAATGTTTTTCTGAACATTGTGAAAAAATATGGTTTGGGACCCGACTTGACTCCAAACACAAATCCCATTGAAATCAATGTGGACCCAAATTTTAACAGCCAAAAAAGGCTGTGAAATGGCAGTTGTAAGGGGTAGAGGGCTGAAATATGTTGGTAATAACTGGACAGTTGCGCTGACAAAAACTGGGCTAGAGAAAGTACTTAAAATAAGAATATAACATAAAAAGACAAATAATAAAATAAAATTAAGTTTGAGATTTTAAAGTTTGACGGGCCCCAGTCCTACAGTGATGGGAAGAAGCCAGGCCCTGTACCAGATCCAACCTTTCCAATTGTGGCAGCGGAGCACTAGAGTTGAAATAATAATTCGCACACAGATTACACAGCACTGCGCAGAGCTTGCCAAGTCAGTCCCTGTCCCCAGTGGGGCTCACAATCTAATCAACCTACCAGTATGTTTTGGAAGCTCTCCATTTCATAGACCAACATCATGTGGCCGGCCAAATCGAGGAGACAAAAGTGGCATGTGATGACCACGGTGACCACTGCTGCCGGCAGACATGTAATCAGAAGTTGCCTGTCCCATGGCCACTGGAGCTCTGGAGGGACACTGAGACTTGTGGCTACTATACGGGACACTTGTACTTGTGGCTTCTTTAAGGATACTGGTACTTGTATGGACTTGTGGGGACACTGGGACTTTTGACTACTATAGGGGACACTGGGAATTGGTAACTGAAGGGGCACTAGGACCGACTATAGAGCAGGTCCTAGTATTTTCAGTTTGTCAGTGTTCTTCTCTTGACATCAGGCGTGAGCTGTGCAAAACAGAATAACCTCCAGTTTTGTACCACAAAACACTGAAAAGGGAAGAGTAGAGTTCATTACTTTTTGGGTATAAATAGAGAGGGGCCCCATTAGGAATTTTGTCCCTGGGCCCAGAGAACTGTAGTGTCACTGAAAGAAGCAGGACCGGATTATATGGGGGGCGCCCTAGGCCCTTCACCAAATGTGGGTGATTTAGGCGGTCACATGACCGCCCAAATTGATCACAGTATGTTTGGGTCCGGCTCTCTGGGTGGTACCCAACACACTTTATACCTCTATAGACTTCAGTCTATGGCAGAGCGAGCTAAAAATAAGTTCACTGCTCTGCCATAGACCATTGGAACACTTTGAAGATGGCGGCACAGTGACGCCACACACTGCGCTGCAAATGCCAGTATCCAGATGGGAGCTGTGTACAGTTATAGGGAGCTATATATAGTTATTATAGGGATGCTGTATATAGTTATAGGGGATGTATATAGTTATTATAGGGAGTCTATGAATAGTTATAGGGCGCTGTATACAGTCATAGGGGCTGTATGTAGTTATAATAGGAGGCTATATAGTTATTATGGGGGTGTAAATAGTTATTATAGGGAGGCTGTATATAAGTATAGGGGGTTGTATATAGTTATAATAGGAGGCTATATATAGTTATTATAGGGAGGCTGTATATAGTTATAAGAGGTTGTATATAGTTATTATAGGGGTGTATATATAGTTATAATAGGAGGCTGTATATAGTTATTATAGGGAGGCTGTATATAGTTATATGGGGTTGTATATAATTATTATAGGGGGTTTATATAGTTGTAATTGGAGGCTGTATATAGTTATTATAGGGAGGCTGTGTATAGTTATAGGGGGCTGTATATAGTTATAGGGGTTGTATATAATTATTATAGGGGGTGTATATAGTTATTAGGACGGGTGTATATAGTTATAATAGGCTGTATATAGGTACTATAGTGAGTTTATAAATAGTTATAGGAGGACTGTATACAGGCGGTCCCCTACTTGAGGACACCCGACTTACAGATGACCCCTAGTTACAGACAGACCCCTCTGGCCGCTGTGACCTCTGGTGAAATTCTTTGGATGCTTTACTATAGTTCCAGGCTGCAATAATCAGCTGTAAAGTGTCTGTAATGAAGTGTTAATCCTTGGTCTAAATACAGCAAAAAATTTTGAAACTCCAATTGTCATTGGGGCAAAAACATTTTTTGTTTGGAGTTACAATTATAAAATATACAGTTTCAACGAACACACAAATTCAACTTAAGAACTAACCTATGGAGCCTATCTTGTATGTAAACCTGGGACTGCCTGTTTAGTTATTATAGGGAGGCTTTATATAGTTATTATAGGGAGGCTGTATATATTTATTATAGTGGGACTGTATATAGTTATAATAGAGAGACTGTATATATTTATTATTGGGGTTATATATAGTTATAATTGGAGACTGTATATAGTTATTAAACAGAGGCTGTATATGTTTACTATAGTGGGCTGAATATACGGTAGTTATAGCGGGCTGTGTATATTATAAGGGGATCGTATATATTATATCAGGGCTGTAAATAGTTATTAAAGGTGGTCTGGATACTTTTATTATGAGGGGGGGGGGGCTGGATATATTTATTACTAGCATTAATTGTGGGTAGGGCCCCCATCAGTTTGCTCCCAGGGGCCTCTACCACCCTTAATCCAGCCTTGGAAAGACGCAAAGGGAAAACCAGAAACCCTTATTCTCACTGCAGTTAAAGGTGCTTTGGGTGTTGAGATCCAGTTAGTCATTCTCATAGCGGTAAAAGAAGCAACAGGAAACCACACAAACTTCTTCTTGCTCCGGTTAAAATCCAGAACTGCAGAATTTGACAATTTCAATTTAGAATCAAGCGAATGTGGAATTTGACTCAATTGGACTCTAACCACTCAGATGCTGGCACAGCCAAGTAACATGGGATCCATGCCTGGTTCATCTTAAAGGAAATTCATACATGATAAACCAGAGGCACTTAGATTAAAGATCCAGGAGCTGTGACTGTGGTAATCTTCTTATATTTGTTATCCAAGGCCTCCTTCCTTCTAAAATCAATATATCAACAAATATGGAATATTTTGCTACATGGCATGTGCTTTTTCTTTATATTATTGATCTTGCTTTGACATGTCTAGCCATATATTATGTATTGTATGGTTGTTTCAGTCCTCTTTCATGGTATAGTAGCTTTGTATCACACACCCTTACCAGCACATGTCTTGGGCGGTGTGTGGTCTTTTGCCTAGACAGATGAGTTTTGGCACAAACTGATGGTGCTAGCGCTGCACTGACTGAATGAGGAAGCAGCAGAGGAGAAAACTGAGTAGAAGGAGGCAACTAAGACTGGTACTGTAACGTAGAACTGTATGATGAAAATAATACTAAGACTCGTACTAAAATGTAGAACTGTATAATGCAAATAGTACTAAGACTGGTACTAAAATGTAGAACTGTATGATGCAAATAGTACGAAGACTGGTACTGTAATATAGAACTGTATGATGAAAATAGTACTAAGACTGGTAGAACTGTGTGATGAAAATAATACTAAGACTGTTACTAAAATGTAGAACTGTATTGTACTGAGTATTATTTTCATCATACAGTTCTACGTTACAGTACTAGTATTAGTACTATTTACATAATACAGTTCTACATTTTAGTAACAGTACTAGTACTATTTTCATCATACAGTTCTACCAGTCTTAGTATTATTTTCATCATACAGTTCTACCAGTCTTAGTATTATTTTCATCATACAGTTCTACGTTACCGTACCAGTCTAAGACTGGTACGGTCAAGTAGAACTGTATGATGCGAATAGTACTAAGACTGGTAGTGTAACATAACACTGATGCAAATAGTACTAAGATTGATACTGTAAGGTAGTACTTTATGATGCAAGTAGTACAAAGACTGGAAATGTAATGCAACACTGTTAAGTAGCAACAATCAGTTCTTTAGAGTGCCCTAAAAAGAGCAATTATTTCAGATTTCCACCTGTCCCTTATGACCACAGCCTCCTCTCCCTACTCAACTTCCCAGAAAATGGCAATTGTTCATTTTTACTAAGTCCCTAACTGTCTGATCCTATCTCAATCAGCAGCCTCTCCCTCTCTGTAATGGCGCTTGGACATGTGACCCTTAGCAGTCCCCATAGCTCAGTCCCAATAGCCCTGTGATGGCGGACCTGTTAGAGACTGAGTGCCCAGAATGCAACCAAAGGCCCTTTATATGGTGCAAATGATAAGTTAAAAAGTAACTTATCGTTCCCTGCTCTATAACAGCTTTCAATCATATCGGAGTCCTTAGGACACAAAAACAGTAGAAAGAAGATAGAGAAATTTGTATTCTCATTGTAGCTTCTCACCCGGGCTTGTAAGTGCCGAACCTACCATGTTTTTCACGGACCGAGCATTGACATGTGCTTCTGGCCTTAACCAGTCTACAGTTTTCTTCTATTTTAACCCCCTCTTGGATATTTAGAGATTGCTTAGAAGAGCTACTGGATGCGAGATACGGAGTAGCCAGTAGTTGCTGGTGACAATACTAAAAAATGTGGACAGGTATGTATGGGACAATCTGAGTTTAGCCTTTGAATGTAAACAAGAATGTGTCACTCCACAGTGGTACTCCACTTATAGCAAACAGAGATATTGAAAATATTATAGAAGACACAGATTGTATTAAAAAAGTTATG
Organism: Engystomops pustulosus; assembly: GCA_019512145.1. Lineage (NCBI taxonomy): Eukaryota > Metazoa > Chordata > Amphibia > Anura > Leptodactylidae > Engystomops > Engystomops pustulosus. Next base: position 40,846,396 of record CM033647.1, read on the forward strand.
AAATGTTAATCGTGCAATGATAAAGCACTTACTTTGGTCCAAGAATTTCCTGGGCATCTTACAATACAGTCTATGGTTATAATTTCTCCTCCAGAAGGTTTCTCCTATTTAGATAATGCATTACACATGTTCTATGGAACCTGACATTGTCTTCACCGCATAAATAGATGCAGATGATAGAAATTAACATTTTACCTCCCACACAATGGGAAGAATATAGCAATTTTTAGTGTCGAAATGGCTGTAATTATTTAAATGAAGCAATTACAGAAAAGAATACAGAGGAGATGGATAAGGGGAGTAATTATAGCACAGAGGTAAAGGAGATGTCTACTAAGGCAAGTGTGTATTTGTATGGAAAACCTCTGAATTATGAGAGTGCCACATAATGTAACCCGGGCCTGTGTTACAGAGTGATGGAATACCTAGAGTACTAGTCAGATCATCATAATTATTCCAAGACTACATCATTTACATAAATATTGTTTATAAAGAGCAATTAGCTGTTAATTGACACACAGAACCGCTAGTAATTATCGCCGTTCAATGACAACGTCCATATGTGCGACATCAGACAATGGCGTCTGAGCTCCCGGAGGTTGTGTTTCCACATATTATTACGTTATATTGGAGTCACTTGTGGGATACGTTGTAATTAGCAAATTAAGAAATCTTATTCTCTCTTATACCTCTTTATTACTTCTGAAGATGTCTTCTGCTGCAGTTAGTAGTAATGTGAAATCACCTTCCAGCTGCCTGTAGTTCCTTTTACCTATCTGCTGGAAAAGTAGTCAGGTGTAAAACATTCAGAGAAGAGAAGAGGAATGCGATGAAGGTGAAGTTTCTCCTTTCAGATTTGCATGCACATCCTTTTCGTAATGAAAATTCACATAAAAATCAAAAATGCACAGAAACTGCACACATCTGGGTACAGAGTATCTGTGCAGTTTTTCATGTGAATTTGGAGGTAAAACATTGACTTAATGAAAATCCACATCTACAGCAGAAAATTGACGATTTACAAATCCATTATGCATGTAAATTTCACTGCAGAATTTTTTTTTAAAGAGTAGTATTTAAATTAACCTGCCCAAAATAAATACTTCATTAAAAACGATGATTAAAAAGCATTTTCCTTATCCCTAAATGGTTCCTTTCCATGGCTGCAATGTTAAAAAATCAGTTTGTAAACTTATATGCAGCTCACCGGATCAGTCCAATGATATTAATGGGGTCCTGCATATAAAATTTTACTTGCATTGCTCTCCCTCCTTGTACCTAATTGATAGGTCTCACTGATAAGACATGCTGCTGTATGGAACATTGAGAGAGCTTTGTTAATAATAATAATTCCTTTATTTATATAGTGCCTACACAGCGCTGCACAGAGCTTACCAAATCAGTGCCTGTCCCCAATGGGGCTCACAATCTAATCAACCTACCAGTATGTTTTCAACAACGATCTACCTCATATATGTATCTGATCACATTAAATCACAGCATGCCTCCATGGAAGATGGGGAGGAGTAGAAGTCTGTGGGGGCATGCTGTGATTTCATGTGATCAGATACATACATAGGGTACATGTTGCAAATGTAACTGGGTAAAGATAAGGACCTTAAATTACATTACTCTGGTCACATGACATAAAGTGCTGAATGCATGGGACATGGGGCAGAGTAAATGGGAGGGTCTAGCTGATCAGGACACGCCCCATCTGATGTCAGGTAATATAACGATAAAGTTTATTTTATAGGAATGTGAGGGAAACAATTGTTAGCTAAGAGATTTGTTATTTAGTTAATAGGGCTCTGTGGGAACCTATCACTAGCAGTATTTGTGAATATACAGGGAATATGTCTGTAGAGAATAGACATATACATGAGATTTAGAGTTGAGTTCACTGAGTTGAATGGTAATGTCTTACATAGTCATTCTTCTGTCCAAAAATCTGCATGTAATTCTGATCATCTACAGTGTGCAAAGGAGACAATAAGGCTACGTTCAGATTGTTTTATGCACACATTTAGCGTATATGTCAGACAGACTTATACTGTTTCCTCTGTTATGCACAGTATATGTTGCATCCAGCAGGTAACACTGGATGAAGCAATATGTTTTCCTTCTGGCTTCCTGCTGGAGAGTGCAGTATACGCTCAGTGGAGACTATGGGGGATTGATAAAACTGTTTTGTATTCATCCCCAGCCTCCGCTGAGTGTACTCTGTGGGTGTGCATACAAGAACAGTAACATCACTGGGAAAACACCCTTTAAATTTACCAGCTGCTGACCACGTCCACTCCTTCTGGACGGGTGGAACAGGGTGGGTGGGTGGAACAGGACGTACCACACTGTATCAGTAGCAAATTCATCCTAAAGCTCCTTTTTAGTGGACATCACACAACAAAATGTTATTAAATTTCCACAAAACTTTTTACCAAATTACATAAAATCAAGCAAAAGAATTCCATAAAAGCTAGTATAGAGCATAATTGTTCTTATATACATCTTGTATCCAGTAGATACCTTCACCATCACTATACTCACTCTCTCATTGTGAGATCAAATGCGAATACATAATTACCATCTAACAGAATCTCATGTCAGAATCATAATTCTCACCTTGACCTTACTTCACTATAAATGTAGGAGTTATGACATGGGGCATATTACAGGAGGTGTGCCATGTCCCACTTCCGTCCACTCTGGCGCATGCATCAATCTGAGTGGTCGGAATTGGGGCATGGTACACTTCCAGTCTGTGCCACTCGTCCTGATAGGGACCATATATAGCTATGACACACTGTATACAATGTATAGGGTTAAGCTACGGCCCTCCCCTTCCTGGATTTTCTAGACTCGATGTATGCAAAATAGGTTCAATTTACTGGAAGGGAATTTTGAAACTGTAAAAACTGTAAGAAAACAAAGCAAATGGTATGGATAATGGTATAGATAATGGTATAGATAATGGTATGGATAATGGTATAGATAATGGTATAGATAATGGTATGGATAAACTAAAACTTGTACAGCAAAAAAGTAACCCCCACACTGTTTTGTACATGGCAGTATAAATTAGTCACAGGTGTCAGAATTTATTTTTCCTTATTTCATTTTTTTCCTAGTAATAAAACATAAAACAGCATAAATTTAGTATCACTCCAAGGTGGTGTTTTTTTGAAATGCACAGCAAAGACGAATCTTAATGAAATGTTACAACTGCACATTTTTGTCAGGTGTACAGGATTTGGAATTTTTTTCAGCTTCCCAGTACTATGAACAAAAATGATATGATACCACATGGAAGAAAAGTTTGTCCCCCAGAAAACAAGCCCTTTATAAGTACCTGTTAATTGTGCAATAACAATGTTATGACTTGTGGAAGCCAGGGTGTGAAGATGAAAGGGAACTCTGCTGGGAGGACTGGTGAGACCTGTCTATGGTGCTGAAATCCTCTTACCATGACCATGACCAAGACCATGGGGCTCATTTACTTACCCGTCCGACAGAGTTCACAGAAAGTGCATTGTCTGATGATAATACACTGTGGCGTGATTCACTAATATCGTGCACCTGATATCCTGCATGTGTCGCTTCCTCGCTCAGGTCCGACACCGTTCACCTTCTTCTTCCTGGTGCATGTGAGTGCTAGGGCTTGCGACACTATTTGAAAGATAAATCCTGCGCTCAGTCCGAAAAAGTCAGATCGTCCAACGACACGCCCCCCCTAATTTGTGTCGTATGAAAGCCGGTGCAGCTGCGCTAAAAAACAATCGCGTGCGACACAATCCCAGTGCAGACACCTGTTAAATAACTGTCCAAGCCTGAAAAAGACGAACAGTCCGACAAAAGTGCAATCTGCAACCCTTAGTAAATGAGCCCCATATGTACAAGGAGTTGACCCTGCAGCAGAACAGAACTTACTGGGGCTCATTTACTAAGGGTTGCGCTGCTTGTCAGACTGTGCACCTTTTTTTTTAGCTAAAACTTCTTGCACAGGTATTTAATAACTGTCTGCGCTGGGATTTTGGTGCCCACAATCCTTTTTATGGCGCACCCGCTCTGGCTTCCATGAAACACAAATTCGGGAGCGTGCCAGCGGACAGTCCGACTGAGTGTGGTATTTAACTTTTAAATTGTGTTGCAAGCCCTATGTTTAAAATGCACCACAAAAAAGCGGGAAAGCGACACAATCATGATTTCATGCGCATGATCTCACCGCACGCTGCATTATAGACGGACAATGCACTTTTAGTGAGCTGCAGTGACCCTGTAAGTAAATGTGCCCCATTGACTATGAGATGGAGCTGACTAGGCATGAGAAGGGCCACAGATGACCAAGAGGAACAAGGATGAACAGTAGTAGGGATAGACATGAGGATAGACAGGGCTGGTGAAGATGAGGAGGATCACCAGTTCTAAACAGTACAGAACACAAAGACCAGGGATGGTACAAATAGGGAGGCCAGGGATATTGATTATACACATGACCAAAGATGGTGGTGATATCCTGGATGACCAAGAATGGTTTGGATTAGACAGACTGAAGATGAAGGTGATCATGCAGCTGACCAAGGATGGAGATGATAAAGTTGACCAGGGATAGAGGGCATGAGGTAGGAGTTTGATATGGATATGGCATTAGGATGACCATCATCTACTTTAGATGATGATGGAATAGTATTATGAGGGATGTCATTTATGAGGAGGACCAGAGATTAGAAGGAGGGATGAGGGAACAGCGTGTTAAGAGGACCAGGGATGAAGAGGATTAAGGGGTGGGGTTGATAGGGATAGTCATTAAAAAAAAAAACTGAATGGGATGAGGAAGACCAGAGATAAAAGAAACAGGGATCAAGTGGCTCATGAATTAAGTGGACCAGGCAGTAGGAGGATTAGGGATGAAGAGTAGATGAAGTGGACCAGAGATGAAGTGGAGCATGGATAATGTGGACTGATTAAGATGAGCAGGAGTTGGACCATGAATGAAGAAGACTGATAGTGTGGTGGACCAGGGATGAGGTAGACCAGGCATGAAGAGGACCAGGGATGGGGAGCACCAGGGATGGAGAGAACCAGGGATGAGGAGGACCATGGATGAAGAGCACCAGGGATGAGGACAAACATGGATGAAGAGCATCAGGCATGAAGAGCATCAGGGATGAGGTGGTCCAGGCATGGAGAGGACCAGGGATGAGGTGGTCCAGGCATGAAGAGCACCAGGGATGAGGTGGTCCAGGCATGAAGAGCACCAGGGATGAGGTGGTCCAGGGATGAGGAGGACCGGGGGTGAGGAGGAACAGGGATGGAGAGGACCAGGGATGGAGAAGACCAGCGATGAGGAGGACCAGGGATGAGGTGGTCCAGGCATGAAGAGCACCAGGGATGTGGTGGTCCAGGGATGAGGAGGACCAGGGGTGAGGAGGACCAGGATGGAGAGGACCAGGGATGGAGAATCATGCATGAGGAGTAAGAGCTCTGACTTGGGGTCAATGGCCCGGATGCCCACAGAAATGGCTCTGAGTGCCACCTCTGGCACCCGTGCCATAGGTTCGCCACCACTGTTCTATTATGTTCAATAAAACCTATTGACCAATAACTATATACAGGTTCAATCCATCACCATTTTCAATGTTCAGCGGTGCATGTACTTTTGCAAAGTGTCTTCTGCAGCTCCTTCTGCAAGAAAAATTCAGATTTTCTATTTAAAATTTTCTCCAGTTCTGTGAAACACCATCCTGTTATTATATTAAAGGGTAGTTTCTCCTCTTTAATAATCCAGAATTACATTTCTACTTGCCACACTCCAGGATACATGATTGTTTAAAGGAAACCTACCTAATTTTGACCTAAACATACCTTTACCTTGGGGTATGTACGCTGATGCTGGAGGTGACGTCACCAAGCTCCCGGAAAGCACTGGCACATGCGCACTGTATCTTAATTTCGCATGGACGTCCACTTTGTATTGTGGCCGTACAAAATTAAGATACAGTGCATTATCCTGATCGTGACCAAGCGCCGAGCATCCTGATGTGCCGAATGGGGTCATTTGATTAGTGTGAAAATAGATTTTTTTGGCCGAAACTGCGCATTTATCTGCTTTAACAAGACCACTTCCAGCATCAGCTTACATACCACAAGGTAAAGGTATGTTTAGGCCAAAATGACCATTTTGATGTGGTAGGTTTGCTTTAAAGTGGGACACTGTTTTGACGTGTATAAACGTGATATCTGCAGGTATATACACTCACCGGCCACTTTATTAGGTACACCATGCTAGTAACGGGTTGGACCCCCTTTTGCCTTCAGGACTGCCTCAATTCTTCGTGGCATAGATACAACAAGGTGCTGGAAGCATTCCTCAGAGATTTTGGTCCATATTGACATGATGGCATCACACAGTTGCCGCAGATTTGTCGGCTGCACATCCATGATGCGAATCTCCCTTTCCACCACATCCCCACAGATGTCTACGGATTGAGATCTGGTTGACGGTGGAGGCCATTTGTGTACAGTGAAATCATTGTTCATGTTTCAAGAAACCAGTCTGAGATGATTCCAGCTTTATGACATGGCGCATTATCCTGCTGAAAGTAGCCATCAGATGTTGGGTACATTGTGGTCATAAAGGGATGGACATGGTCAGCAACAATACTCAGGTAGGCTGTGGCGTTGCAACGATGCTCAATTGGTACCAAGGGGCCCAAAGATATTCCCCACACCATGACACCACCACCACCAGCCTGAACCGTTGATACAAGGCAGGATGGATCCATGCTTTCATGTTGTTGACGCCAAATTCTGACCCTACCATCCGAATGTCGCAGCAGAAATCGAGACTCATCAGACCAGGCAACGTTTTTCCAATCTTCTACTGTCCAATTTCGATGAGCTTGTGCAAATTGTAGCCTCAGTTTCCTGTTCTTAGCTGAAAGGAGTGGCACCCGGTGTGGTCTTCTGCTGCTGTAGCCCATCTGCCTCAAAGTTTGATGTACTGTGCGTTCTGAGATGCTCTTCTGCCCACCTTGGTTGCAAAGGGTGGCGATTTGAGTCACTGTTGCCTTTCTATCAGCTCGAACCAGTCTGCCCATTCTCCTCTGACCTCTGGCATTAACAAGGCATTTCCGCCCACAGAACTGCCGCTCACTGGATGTTTTTTCTTTTTCGGACCATTATCTGTAAACCCTAGAGATGGTTGTGCGTGAAAATCCCAGTATATCAGCAGTTTCTGAAATACTCAGACCAGCCCTTCTGGCACCAACAACCATGCCACGTTCAAAGGCACTCAAATCACCTTTCTTCCCCATACTGATGCTCAGTTTGAACTGCAGGAGATTGTCTTGACCATGTCTACGTGCTTAAATGCACTGAGTTGCCGCCATGTGATTGGCTGATTAGAAATTAAGTGTTAACGAGTAGTTGGACAGGTGTACCTAATAAAGTGGCTGGTGAGTGTATATATCAGACATTAGACCCAGGGTGATGCCAGCCACCTGCGTGTGACTATGCTTATGACATCTGAACACTTGGCTGATCTCCTCGGAGTTATTCCTTACAGTCATTTATTCCATCCATCCGCGCACTATACACTTCTGAGGCTGATTTTGTCTTCTTGTGTTTCTTTTTGTTACAGCTCTTTCTTTTACGCCTTCGTGAATCTGCTGATCAGCTCCTTCGTGGTTTTTGTGACATTTATCGCCAGCACCATTGTCAGTGTTGGCTTTAACATGTGGTGCGATGCCATAACTGAGAAAGGAACCAGGCCCTACAGGTTGGTGGAAAGTTCTATGCTATTGGATGCATAAGGAGGAGGAGGTTGTATGAGGTCAGAAGAAAGGACGGCTTTCCCCCCTGGAAATATCGCCACTTCTGTCAATGGCTCTGGTATTGCCTGTCAGCCCTTTTCTAGTCAATGAGCTGTAGTACCATGTGCAGCCTATGGTCAGTAGTGGTGCTGTTGTTAAAATCAAGTGTCCCCTTTATGCTACTCTCATACAACCTTTCTTAAAGGGAACCTGTCACCACATTTGCACATATACAGCCAGTGACAATTTCCTATAGATCTCTATTAACTGACTGACCCCCTTCTTTTAGCTAAAAATTATTTCGCTTACAGCCACATAAATCACCTTTAATCTTATATTCCCTCGTATCAGAGGGGGGCATGTCCTGCTCGGCCGGCCCCTCCCATATAATCCTCCCCATGCATTATGCCTCCTTACTGGTCACAGTTCATGTCATGTGACCAGAGTGACATCATCTCAGCTTCTTAACAATAGAAAACTACCCCATGCATGTATCTGACCACATGAAGTCACAGCTGGCTCCATGGACCTCTACTCCTTTCTATCCTCCATGGAGGCTGCTGTGATCTCATGTAATCACATACATGGTGTACAGTTTGCTATTCTTAGAAGGCTGAATGACCTGCGATGATGTCACTGGTCACATGTCAGGAATGTAACATAAGGTACCATGTAAAAAATTGATACAATATTTCCCATCTGTACTAGAGCTTTATATGTCTGTAGTTGAATAGTAGCAGACGGTCCCTAAGTACAAGGAGGCAGAGCATAATGGGGCGTGGCTTACTAGCAGCTTGAGAGAGAGATGAGTCACAGATACCAGAGATGTGTCAGAAAAGCTCATTTGCATGTCAGTAAAACATCTGTAATTAAGGTACAGTGCATCACTGGCAGCTAATTTTAGGTGATATGAGGAGGACTTGTAACCCTTTTTCAGCAGGCTTTGTTAGTCAGGGGGGTCAAAATCAGGTGACAGGTCCTCTTTAAATACGTACTGTATTATATTGTTTTTTTAATTTCTGTTTCTAAGGTTGTGATATCCTCAAGAATATACCTAAAGGAGTTGTATGGAATTTAGGAATTTAATAAAACATGATATATTTCTTGCAAACCCTGATTGATGTGTTGTATATAGAAGCAATGTGATGGCGCCGAGCTACTATATATATATATATATATGTGTGTGTGTGTTTTAAAAGTTTAAAATATCCAATAAATTTTGCTCCACCTCACAATGGTGTCCCACAATTCTTCAATAAAAAATTCACCAAAAATTCTTCACCAAAAAATTACTGATAGTAAAGGAATTCCCCTGTCTGATTCATGCCTTATAAAAGCAGCATCACAGACTAAACTTACTTTGCTCCTTTTTCCATAAAAAGATGTTTTAAAAATATGCTAATGTGCTACAAGTGTTCAGGGGGCATCACTAGAGCTCCTCCAGCCTCCTGCTACACGGGCAATAACCCATACCCTTGGGCACTTGTAGCTCATTAGCATATTTTAAAACATAATTTTTAGGAAACGTTGACCATAAAAACTATTACAAGTCCAGATCCTGCATCAGGGTGCAAAATGGATTCTGTCAGTGACTTTATAAGGTAGGAAGCAGACAATAGATGTAATTTAAATATTATTAAGAATATCTGCAACTCATGACATTTATTTTTTTCTTTATAAAGTTGTGAAGAACTCCAGGATAGAGACCTGGAGCTTAACTTGGAGAATTCATCCTTCTATGACCAATTTGCTATTGCACAGGTAAGTATTATCACTATTTGATCATGTTATGGAAAACCTACCATCAAAATCCATCATGATAAACCGTGGACACCTTCCTTTTAAAATCAACTTATATAATTATTCTAATGAGCCAGAAGAGACCCTCCATACTGTAGCTTCACAGGTTGTTACATTGGAGCAGATTTACTTACCCGGTCCATTCGCGATCCAGCGGTGCGTTCTCTGCGGTGTATTCGGGTCCGGCCGGGATTCACGAAGGCAGTTCCTCCGATGTCCTCTGAAGAGCATCGGAACGCACTGGAGTTCACCAAGCCATCGTGGGTGAAGGTAAGCGCGAGTCCAGTGACACTTTTTTTTAAATGCGGCGGTATTTCCGAATCCGTTGGGTTTTTTTACGGCCACACCCCCCCATTTTCGTCGCGTGCGCGCCGGCGCCGATGCGCCACAATACGATCGCGGGGCAATACAAGGAAAATCGGGCGCAAAACGGAAAAATTCGGGTAACCCGTCGCAAAAACGCAAATCGGGCCCTTACTAAATGACCCCCATTGTCTCACCCTGCACCCTCAGTACTTGGATAACAAATATAAGAAGATTACCACAGTCACAGTGCCTGATCTATGAGTAAGTGTCCCTGGGTTACCATGCTTGTATTTGCTTAGAAGGTCCATTTTCATACACCCTTTTTAGGGGTTCTGAAGTAGTGGAGAGTATAGAAGAGCAGAGTTCATGTTTCCTGTCGTGTTCCGGACCCTGTGTAATGCATCATTTCCCTTTTGGTAGCGCTATAATTAAACTGAACAGATTTCACTACACAACACACACAACCCAATGAAGTAACTTTATATTATAATACATACATTTATATTCCACCACTTAATGTCATGCGGAAGAGAATTCCCCTGTCTGATTCATGCCTTATAAAAGCAGCATCACAGACTGAACTTACTTTGCTCCTTTTTCCGTAAAAAGATGTTTTAAAAATATGCTCATGTGCTACAAGTGTTCAGGGTGCAAAATGGATTCTGTCAGTGACTCAGCTTTATAATGTAGGAAGCAGACAATAGATTCAATTTAAATATTATTAAGAATATCTGCAACTCATGACATTTATTTTTTTCTTTATAAAGTTGTGAAGAACTCCAGGATAGAGACCTGGAGCTTAACTTGGAGAATTCATCCTTCTATGACCAATTTGCTATTGCACAGGTAAGTATTATCACTATTTGATCATGTTATAGAAAACCTACCATCAAAATCCATCATGATAAACCGTGGACACTTACTCATAGATCCAGGTGTATGTATATTTGTTATCCATGGCCTCCTTCCTTTTAAAATCAACTTATATAATTATTCTAATGAGCCAGAAGAGACCCTCCATACTGTAGCTTCACAGGTTGTTACATTGGGGCAGATTTACTTACCCGGTCCATTCGCGATCCAGCGGCGCGTTCTCTGCGGTGGATTCGGGTCCGGCCGGGATTCACGAAGGCAGTTCCTCCGACGTCCACCAGGTGTCGCTGCTGCTCTGAAGAGCATCGGAACGCACTGGAGTTCACCAAGCCATCGTGGGTGTACTCCAGAAATCCAGATGGACAAAGCTTGGATAGAAGTGCTTAGTTCTGCTCACTGCCCCTTATTTTAGAATACCGCTACATCCGACTGAAGGAAGAATTTTTTTACTTCTGGAATAAATATACTGGTTTGGCTTCTAACCCGCATCATGTCTTTAGGCTTTATGAAAAAGTCATGTTTGATGTAAAGGGGGCTGCCTTACAAGTAGCTTAGAGGCAATGTTTTCCTTGTCCTACCCTAGTAAATGTATTTCTGGTGGAATGATCTCTTATCAAATGCTCCTCTCATATGTACTGTACTGTCACCAGTTTTTACCCCACTAAACTTGTCATGGGAATATGAGGCACATTTTGTCTGAGATAAGTCTATGAGTTTATAAGCTGCAGGCGGAGGGTCAGATGCCCTTCTTCAGTTCTGTAGTACATAGAATATACACGCCTTTCCTGTCATATTAAAGACAAGAAGTTCTGGGGCTTCTATGTTACTCATCTCCGAACTACGCCTCTGTCCTAGTGTCAGATACTTTAGATTGACACGGGTTGTCGGCCTACTTACGACAATTGGTCTGCAAGCCCAGGGAAACCTCGAGCCTACTTTCAGCTCCCATATCAGCTCACTTACACACACTCGCCTCCAGGGAACCGTCCAGCATTTGAGGAACTCTGCTTTGTCAAAGACCCCCTACTCACACATCACAGTTAACGCTGTTGGTCTCAAAGAGACCTTTGCTCGGATCCATGCAAGACCAAGCATGGCAAGGCCTGGGCGAAGACCCCCCACGTCATCCCTTACCCCTCCAAACCGCCTTGCATCAATTTTCCTCCCCGGTTTCTAAAATAAAAAGCCTCTATGACTATGTACTTCTGCCATGAATGTCGTTCTACTGAGGCTCCAATCCACAGCCGGCTGTGTTGTAACCCCCAACCGCCTGTTCGGATGGAATAAATGAGGTCTTTTCCATCTATATGTGCACGTCTTCCCCTTTCACTCAAGTTCCCTGAAGTCCTGTCCATCTATAATGCCCTGGCCGGATCACTGGATCGTACCCAAATAATAATCTTGCGCTTCCCCTCGCCATGTCCGACAGAGTTCACCATCTTGTTGTGGTGCCCCTATACGGTGCAAAACACAATTGAAAGTTCAATCCCAGCTCGGAACATCCGAATCAGTCAGAACGTCCGGCATGCACCTCCCTACTTTGTGTCCCAATTCCCAGACCCAAAAAAAAACTGAGCCCAAAAGGTTTGGTCGACACAATCGCAGCGCAAAAACGGTCGAAATCTGTTCACTCCGTTTTAGCCATGAAGACATGCACATTCGCAGAGTCCGAGAAAGGGCGTGAGCGACCCTAAGTAAATTGCACTATTTGTTTAAATCCGTTTCTTTCCTTTTATTTCTGTCCGAGACTCAGGCCTCATATAAGGGCGTCTATATAAGTAAGAGTACCCCCCTAGTGCCCTTGTGCAATTTGTTTATGTTTAGATATCCTGTACCCTTTCCAGCTGATTTTGCTTCGTTGTATCTTCTCTCCAGGTCTTTCTGTACATAGATGTAAGGGTCATCGGATGACCTCCAAAGATCATGCTTTCTAATCAACCTCTCACTTTTACCCCGCGTTCCAAACCGCCAATGAATGGTTTTTAAACATAGCGCTGTTGCCGCATCGCTAAAATTGCCTTGGTTCTCATAACTTTGTGAGTTTGGTCCTTTGGTTGACTTCTGACTTGTGGTCAATTTGGCCGATGCCCACATAAAGGCTCTTAGTGCCACCATCTGCACCCGTGCCTAGTTCGCCAAGCCACAGTTGCCTGTTAACTATTGACCCAATAACTATAACGTTTCCAATCGCATCACCATTTTTCACTGTTCACAGTGTCATGTAACTTTTTGCAACGTGCTGCTGCAGCTCCCTTCTGCAGTATGTGTTTCTTCTCCAGTTCTGTGAAACACCATCCTGTGTTATTAATAAAGGGTAGTTTCTCCTCTTTAAAATAAATCCCAATTACATTTCTACTTGCACATTCCATGAACATGATGGTTTTAAAAGGAAACCTACGCTACTTTTGGACTAAACATACCTTTACCTTTGGGTAGGTACGCTGATGCTGGAGGTGACGTCCCAAGCTCCCGAAAGCTCCTGGCACATGCGCCTGTAGTCTAATTTCGCATGGACGTCCCACTTGGTTGTGGCCGTCAAATAAGATACAGTGCATTACCTGATCGTGCCACGCGCCGAGCATCCGATTGCCGCATGGGGCATTTGATTAGTGTGAAATATCTTTTTTTGCCGAAACGCGCATTTTATCTGCTTCAAGCCCACTTCCAAGCATCAGCTTCACATCTCCCAAAGTAAGGTATGTTTAGGGCCAAAATGACCATTTGATGTTGTAGGTTTTCTTTAAAGTGGGACACCTGTTTGACTGTATAAACGGATATCTGCAGGTATATTACACTCACCGGACCACTTTTATTATGTACAAACCAATGCTATACCGGGTTGGACCCCCTTTGCCCTTACAGGACGCCTCAATTCTTCGTGGCATAGATACACAAGTGCTGAAGCAATTCCTCAAGCTTTTGGTCCATAATGCATGATGGCATCACACAGGTTGCGCGATTTGTCGCTGCACATCCATGATGCGAATCTCCCTGTCCACCACATCCCAAGAATGCTCTACTGTATTGAGTCCGGGTGACTGTGTAGCCATTTGTGTACAGTGAACTCATTTGTCTGTTCGAAACCAGTCTGAGAAGATTCCGCTTTATGACATGCGCATTATCCCTGCTGAACGTAGCATCAATGTTGGACATTGGGTCATACAAAGGGATGGACTGGTCAGCAACAATACTCGGAGGCTGGGCCATTGCAACGATGCTCAATTGTACCCATGGGCCAAATAGTGCCCAAGAAACATTCCCCACACCAGACACCACCACCACCAGCCTGAACCGTTGATACAACCAGATGATCCATCTTTCATTTTTGTTGACCGCCAAATTCTGACCCCTCCATCCGAATGTTTGCAGCAAAATCGAGACTCAATCAGACCAGGCACGTTTTTTTTCCAATCTCACTGTCCAATTTCATGAGGCTTGTTGCAATTGTAGCCTCAGTTTCCTGTTCTTAGCTGAAAGGAGTGCAACCCGGGGTGTCTTCTGCTGCTTTGGTAGCCACTGCCTAAGTTCGAACGTTACTGTGGCATTCAGAGATTCTCTTCTGCCCACCTGGGTTTAACGGGTGGCGATTTGATCACGGTTTGCCTTTCTATCAGATCTACCAGTCTGCCCATTCTCCTCTGACCTCGGGCATTAACAAAGCATTTCCGCCCACAGACTGCCGCTCACTGGTGTTTTTTCTTTTTCGGACCATTCTCTGTAACCCTAGAGATGGTTTTGCGTGAAAATCCCATTAGCTCAGCAGTTTTCGAATACTCGACCAGCCCTTTGGCACCAAAGCACCATGCCCACTTTCAAAGGCCCTCAAAATCACCTTCTCCCCTACTGATTGCTCGGTTTGACTGATGAGATGTCTAACCATGTCCCTCATGCCTAAAGATTTTGCCCACGCCATTGATGGGGATGATTAGAATAAGTGTTACCGATAGTTGGACATGATTACCTAATAATTTGCCGGTGAGTGTATATATCAGAACATTAGACCCAGGGTGATCCCGCACCTGCGTGTGACTATGCTTATGCCTCTGACCGCCACCACACTTGCTGATCTACTCGATATTCCTACAGTCATTTATTCCCTCTATCGCGCACTATACCTCTGATGCTGATTTTGTCTTCTCTTGTGTTCTTTTGTATCAGCTCTTATCTTTACCCTTCGGGGAATCTGCGGATCATCTCCTTCGGTTTTTGTACATTTATCGCAGCACCATTGTCATGTTGGCTTTAACATGTGTGCGATTCCCATAACTGAAAAGGAACCAGGCCCTACCAAGGTTGTGTAAAGTCATATGGATTGGATACATCAGGAGGAGGAGGTTGTATATTCAGAAGAGACGGCTTTCCCCCCTGGAAAGATCGCCCTGTCTGGTCAATGGCTCTGGTATTGCCTGTCAGCCCTTTTCTAGTCAATGATCTGGAGTACCATGTGCAAAGAGCCTATGGTCAGTAGTGGTGCTGTTGTTAAATCACAAGTGTCCCCTTTATGCTATCTCAACACAGAGTTTCTTAAGGGACCTGTTCACCACCTTGCCACTCTACAGCCATGACATTTCCTATAGATCTTCTATTAACTGACTGACCCCTTCTTTGTAGCTAAAAATTATTTAGCTTACAGCCACATATCACCTTTCTTATATTCCCTCGGATCAGGGGGGGCGTGTCCTGGCTCGGACCGCCCTCTCCATATAATCCTCCCCAGCATGATGCCTCCTTAGGGTCACTAGTTTCATGTCAGGACCATAGGACTCATCTCACTTCTTAACAATAGAAACTACCCCAGCATGTATCTGACCACATGAAGTCACAGCGGCTCATGACCCTCTACTCCTTCCATCCCCATGGCAGGCTGCTGTGATCTCCATGTCATTACATCTGCGTACGTTTGCTATCTTAGAATGGTCTGAATGACCTGCCATGAATGTCCACTGTCCACAGTCAGGATGTAAACACAAGGTACCATGGAAAAAATTATACAATATTTCCCATCTGTACTAGAGCTTTATTGTCTGTAGTTGAATAGTACGACGGTCCTAAGTACCGGAGGCCGAGCAGTGAATTTGAAGAGACACAGATGCAGTCACAATAATGGGGCCGGGCTTACTAGCAGCTTGATAAGAGATAGTCCACAGATACCAGAATGTGTAGAAACAGCTCATTTGCATTCAATAACCATCTGTACTTATACGGTATTGCAGCCTATTTTAGGTGAGATCTAGGAGGACTTGTAACCTTTTCAGAGGCATTGTTAGTCAGGGGGGTCAAATCTGTGACGAGTTCCTCTTTAAACCCCCCCTTAAACGACTTGCTTTTTGTTTTTTTTTTCACTTCTCCATTTTTCACTCAACCAACTTCAAAATCTATACTTTTTATTTTTTACCCACATAAAGAGCTTCTGGTTAGTGGCTTAGTTTCTGAGTACAAATTGCCCTTCATAGTGACGGTATTTAATATTCCAGGCGTGTACGGGTAAGCCGGGAAAAGAAATTCCAAATGCAGTGGAAAATGGTGAAAAACCACATTTGTGACGTTTTCTTGTGGGCTTGATTTTACAAGCCTTATTTGCGTCCCAAATTGACATGTCTACTTTATTCTTGGGTCGGTATCGATCACGTGGATACCAAATTTGTCATAGGTTTTATAATTGTTTTCATACATTTAAATTAAAACCTCCTTGGATCAAATAATTTTTTTTTATTTTTTGGTCATCTTCTGGGCCATAAACTTTTTCATACTTTGGGTACCGGAGCTTTGGATAGTGTCATTTTTGCGAATTTTTGAATGGCGTTTTCTATTACTAATAATTTTTTGGACTGTGCGACTGTTGATCACTGTTATTAATTTTTTTATATTTTACTTCAACAATGGCAAAAAAAATGCCATTTTCGACTTTGGACGCTATTTCCGTACGGGGTTAAACGTAGTGAAAAAAACATTCATATTTTGATAGATGGGGGCATTTTTTTGGACGCGGCGATACCTAATGTGTTATGATTTTTACTGTTTATTTATTTTCTATACTCAAGTTCTAGGAAGGGGGGTGATTTGAATTTTTAGGTTTTTTTATTTATAATTTTTTTTTTAAACTTTTTTTTATTTTACTTTTACTATTTTTCAACTCCCCTAGGGTATACTCTTAACCCTAGGTAGTCCGATGATCCTATCATATACTGCCATACTACAGTATGGAGTATATGTGGTTTTACTCCCCATGCATACAATGTGCATTAGCACAATGTAATGCTGGTTAAAAGAAGTAGCCTCTGTTATTCGAACAACCCTAGTCCATGGCGACGTCGCCGCGCCCCGTGCCCGTCATCGGGAGCAGCGATCCGCAACAAATTGTGCGGCGCCCATGCGGCGCCATCTCTGAGCCGCCGGCAGCATTGCCGCGGCGAGCAGGTGGAGACACCGCGAGTCGGTGCTACACCGATGCGTGTTTACCGTAAGCCTTTGGCTGCAATATGCAGCAAGACTTACGCTATGAGAGGGCTCGTCCCGCGGCCCTCTCCATGCACCCTGGACCCCGCGCCTCGCCGTACTAGATGGGGTTAATCGTACTGTATTATATTGTATGTTTTACTTAATTTCTGTTTCTAAGGTTGTGATATCCTCAAGAATTACCTAACGGGTTGTAGGGATTTAATAAACATGATATATTTCTTGCAAACCCTGATATATCGTGGTGTGTATAGTAAGCAATGTGATGCGCCGAGCTACTAATAATCATATCATTAGTTATTTTTAAAAGTTCAAATATCCAATAAATTTCGTTCCACCTTCACCATGGTGTCCCACAATTCTTCACCAAACTTCACCAAAAAATACTGTTAGTCAATGAATTCCCCTGGATTCATGCCCTTAAAGCAGCATCAACAGGACTGAACTTACTTTGCTCCTTTTTTTCCGTAAAAGATGTTTTAAAAATCTGCTCATGTGCTACAAGTGGTTCAGGTGCAAAATGGATTCTGTCAGTGACTCATCTTTATCATGTAGGACGCAGACAATAGATTCAATTTAAACTATTATTAAGAAGCTGCAACTCATGACATTTAATTTTTTTTCTTATCAAGTTGGTGAGACTCCATTAAGATACCTGGAGCTTAACTGGAAATTACATCCTTCTATACCAATTTGCTATTGCCACATGTAAGTATTATCACTATTTGATCATGTTATAGAAAACCTACCATCAAAATCCATCATGATAAACCGTGGACACTTACTCACCATAGATCCAGTGTATGTATATTGTTCCATGGCCTCCTTCCGTTTAAAATCAACTTATATAATTTTCTAATGAGCCAGAAAGACCCTCATACTGTCGCTTTCACATTTTGTTCATTGGGGCAAGATTTACTTACCCGGTCCATTCCGCGATCCAGCGGCGCGTTCTCTGCGTGGATTCGGTCCGGCCGGATTCACGAAGGCAGTTCTCCGACGTCCACCAGGGTGTCGCTGCTTGCTCTGAAGAGCATCGAACGCACTGGAGTTCACCAAGCCATCGTGGTGGAAGTAAGCGCGAATCCTGCGACACTTTTTAAAATGCTGCGGTTTTTCCAATCGTCCGGGCATTTTTACGGACACGCCCCCAATTTTCCGTCGGCTGACGCCCCGCCGATCGCCACAATCCGATCGGTCGTCGAAATCCCGGGGCAATACAGGGAAATCGGGAGCGAAACGAAAATTCGGGTAAACCCGTCGCAAAAAACACAAATCGGCCCTTACTAAATGACCCCCCATTGTCGCACCCTGCAAGCCTCAGTACTTTGGATAAAAAATATAATAAGATTACACAGTCACAGTTCCCTGATCTATGAGTAAGTGTCCCTGGTTCCCAGCTTGTATTTGCTTAAAGGTCCATTTTCATACACCCGTTTTGGGTTCTGAAGTATTGGAGAGTTAGAAGAGCAGATTCACGTTGTCTGTTGTGTTCTGGACCCTTTGTAAGCATCATTTCCGTGTGGGGTAGCCTAATGACACTGAACAGATTTCACTACACAACACCCACCCCCAATGAATTAACGTAGATTAAATCCATCCATTGATATTCCATCCACCACTTATGCAGCGGAATGAACTATGAATCTGGATGAATAAAGATATCGCTAGAGAAGGGAGAAAGAGGAAAAAGCTTTGCAGCACCTGTTACTAGCTAGGGACAATATTGTTCCTTCGTACTCCAGAAATCAATGGACAAGCTTGGATGAATTGCTTATTCTAGCTCACTGCCCCTGCCAGTTATTTTTAAATACCGCTACATCCAACGAAGGAAGAATTTTTTTTACTTCTTGAATAAATATACTGTTTTGCTTCTAACCCGCCATCAGTCGTAGGCTTTATGAAAAAGTCATGTTGATGTAAAGGGGGCCTGCCTTACAGTAGCTTAGAAGGCAATGTTTTTCCGTTTTTCCTTGTCCTACCCTAGTAAATGTATTTCTGGGTGGAATGTTCTCCTTTTCAAATCCTCCTCTCATATGTACTGTACTGTCACCAAGTTTTTACCCCCCTATACTTGTTCATGGCATACTGAGGCACATTTGTCTGAGATACGTCTATGAGTTTATAAGCCTGCCAGGCGAGGGTGAGATGCCCTTCTTCATTCTATAGTACATCT
>CM033647.1:40865850-40972931 GCA_019512145.1 Engystomops pustulosus
TAGTACATAGAATATACACGCCTTTCCTGTCATATTAAAGACAAGAATCTCATTCCGTTCGCATCAGGCTTGTGGTTCAGTGACCTACAGAACCGGAGATACAAGCAGGTAAAGGAAACTGGTCATCAGGATACACATTTTCACCTAATTTGAGGTTTCCATAGCCTTTTTAACCCATTATGGTGATTTATTAGTATGTCACACGTTGGCTGCGGGTGTATGGAGAGGGCTCATGGATTGCAGCAAGCACCCAGCAAAAACACAAACAATGGGCGCTCACACCTTTCGTGGGAGTTAACCTTTTGAGCGCTGCCGGTAAAGTTACTGGCGGTGGTAAAAAGCTGACGGTGCGTGGGTGCCGCCAACTTGGCTTAGATTATCGCTCCACCATGAGAGCCTCATGTTTTTGTAAGACCTGAGGCTGTATAGTTTCTGATCAGATGTTACAATGGGCCAGTAACACATTCTAATAAATGATCAGTAATATTCGCTTATACTGCCATACTGTAGTATGAAAAATAGTAAAAAAAAAATTGTAAAAACGTGTTAAAAATGTCAAAAAATGTCAAAAACTGCTATAAAAATAAATTGACAATCCCAAAATGAAAATAACGCCCAAAAGTCCATAACGCCACTTTTTAGCCATTTTGCAACATAAAAATGCAATAAAAAGGCCATACAGTCCTCAAAAAGGTTGCAATGAAAACGACAGCTCATCCCACAAAAACAGCTCACACAGCTCCGTACACTGAATTAAGAAAAAGTTAGCGCCAGAAGATGGCAAATTGAAGATTATTTTTTTTGTACTGAAGGTTTTAATTTAAAAAAAAACACAATAAAATCTATATTAATGTAGTATACCTGTGATCGTACCGACTCAAATGGTAGAGGTGTCATTTGGGGCGCACAGTGAAAACTGTAAAAACCGTGCTCACAGACGAAAATGTGTTTTTTCACCAATTTCACTGCATTTAGAATTTTTTCCCACTTCCCAGTAAACGGCATGGAATATTAAATACCGTCGCTATGAAGTGCAATTTGTTACACAGAGCGCTTTACATTGAAAAATTAAAAAGTTTGACATTTTTTAAGGTGAGGAATGAAAAACAAAAATGGGCCTGGTTATTAAGGTGTTAATACTGTTTCCCAATTTCCTTTTTTATAATTAATGTTAATGATTCCACTCACTTAAAAGACATATTTGGGAATGTTTGTTGCAGATCCAATTCCTACCGATTCCTTAAAGGAAACCTACCACTTAGAATGGTAGGGGTAAGCTGTAAGTACCGGCACCAGCTCACCCTGAGCTGGTGCTCGGTACTTACAGCTACTTGGGGCTGGCTGTATACTGCATGGGGCTGGCTGTATACTACATGGGGGCTGGTTGTATACTAAATGGGGGCTGACTGTACTACAGTGGGGGCTGGCTGTATACTACAGTGGGGGCTGGCTGTATACTACATGGGGGCTGGCTGTATAAAAAATGGGGCTGGCTGTATACTACGTGGGGGCTGGCTGTATACTACATGGGGGCTGGCTGTATACTACATAGGGCTTGCTGTATACTACTTGGGGCTGGCTGTATACTACATGGAGGTGGCTGTATATTATATGGTCTGGCTGTATACTACATAGGGGCTGGCTGTATACTACTTACGGCTGGCTGTATACTACTTGGGGCTGGCTGTATACTACTTGGGGCTGGCTGTATACTGCATGGGGCTGGCTGTATACTACTTGGGGCTGGCTGTACACTACTTGGGGCTGGCTGACTGTATACTACAGGGGGCTGGCTCTTCTGTATACTACAGGGGGCTGGCTGACTGTATACTACATGGGGGCTGGCTGACTGTATACTACATGGGGGCTGGCTAGTTGTACACTGCACCCTCGGCTTATCCTCGAGTCAATAGGTTTTCCCAGTTTTGGTGGTAAAATTAGGGGTCTCGGCTTATACTCGGGTCGGCTTATACTCGAGTATATACGGTAAATGTAGTATACCCGTGATCATACCGATTCAAGAGAGGCGTCATTTGGGGCGCACAGTGAAAACTGTAAATACCGAGCTCACAAGATGCAAATGTGTTTATTCACCAATTGCACTGCATTTTTTTCCCACTTCCCAGTACATGGCATGGAATTTTAAATACCGTCACTATGAAGTGCAATTTGTTACACAGAAAATAAGCCCTTTCAGACTGCTTTACATTGAAAAATTAAAAAGCTAGAGATTTTTTAAGGTGAGGCGTGAAAAAAAGGGCCTGGCCATTAAGGTGTTAATACTATTACCCAATTTTCTTTTTTTTATAATTAATGTTAATGATTCCACTCACTTTTACAAGTTGATAAAAGTATACCTGACTCCCTGCCAGCAAACTACATTGAGTCCCTGTATCATAATCATCATTATCTCAGCTCAAGGCTGCATGAGGGAGAAGGGAGGGAGAGAGCTAGCATTAGGTGAAAATGTGTGATCCTGGTGACAGATTCCCTTAAAAGACATATTTGGGAATGTTTGTTGCAGATCCAGTTCCTGCCTATTTCTTTAATATCCTGTATCTCTGGTTCTGATGTGATCTGAAAGATTAGATACTTATCTTTAATAAGACACCAAACAAATGTTTCCTGGTGATATACAACAAAATATGAGAGTGTCTGAATTGACACTCCCACTGCAGTCTCTCAGAGTGATTCATCTCAGACAAAAAGTGACTCTTTTCCACTCATTTGCATATGACTTTGGGGAATTTTTTTTCAAATGGATAACGAATGCGTTTTCACATAAATGAGGGTATTCTGGAAAGTATATGTCCTCCCCTACCTGAGGAAGCTGCATATTTAGTAGTGTAAAATGTCTTACATACAGTAAAGTTCTAATAAGAGATCTTTCTTTCTTTCTTTCTTTCCTAGTTTGGACTGTGGGCCGCTTGGCTGTCCTGGCTCGGTATTACAATCCTTGCCTTCTTGAAGGTTTACCACAACTATCGGCAAGAAGATTTGCTGGACAGTCTGATTCAGGAGAAGGAACTCCTGATTGGGAAGTCGTCTTCAAGGAGTAGTGTACATGAAGAGAAAAGCGGCATGATATAACGTCTACACGTGGCCTAATCCATTGCCAGGGGATGTGCTCACTGATATAGTGACCCCTCTTCTGGCACTACTAAGATCATTAGTAAATATATAACCCCTGAGAATGTATGTAACATATACCTGGTGCCTAATATAATGCCACCTCTAGGAGATTGTACATATAAACCAGCAACCAGCCAAGGTTAGTATGAGGAATACTGAATGGCATCATCTTGGAAGAGATTGGGATTGGGTAGGGGCCATGTACAGAAATTCAAAAAAAGATAATGGAATAGATTTTTCTGAATCAATAATCTTGAATGATGCCAAAAAGAGATTTGTATACTCAAGTCATGTTGTAGGTCCTGAACTTACTATATACTAATTCAAGTGAAGGATAAGGCTTTTATTTCCTCACTACATCTAATAGTAGTTACTTTTTCAGTCTTGAAAGTGTCATAATGTTTTTGGTATACAGCTCCTATGCCTGCTTATGTGTCTCCATAGGTAGACACTATACACAAACCTTGTGTAGTCTGATGCTTGAGTCACACTTACACAGTTCTGTTTGTGCTCCAAATATAGGACAGATCTACTGCGACATACAGGCTTTATTTCCAATATGTAACCATAGGGACTGTCTGCAACCACGTGTCATGTTATATCATTGATTAAATTATTATATTATTTTCTAATTTATTATTATATATTATTTTCTATATTATTATTTTTTCAGTTTGAATCTTTTTATTGAGACCAACATTTTATTATTAATTTATTGATATTATACAAATATTTCCTATTACGTTGTGTATTATTATATTTGACATTGTTATTATGTTACTTTCTGACTGTATATTGTAGATACATTGGAATAATACAGAGAAAGACTTCCTAGTCGTAAAGTCATTGCTGTTGAAATTTAACAGCAAGTAATTGCGTAAATAATAATTGCATAGAAGAATGTTTATACATTTATAACAGGAGTCTATACAGATTGCCTGTAATTTGCTTGCAGACGTTGTATAGTATACAGACATTTGGCTACATTCACACGAACATGTGATTTCTCCAGTCCATATTTCTCCAGGAATCCGTATTTACGTGACGTTTTTCAGCTGTATGGCACTATATCCGTACCGTATCTGTATTGGGTGGATGACAGAGTGCACCTCCTGCAGGTTCTGAGTACTGTACGTATATACGGCAGCATACAGTGCACACCCCTATGCAACCCAAATTTTATACGTCCCCATTGACTTCTATGGGGCGTACAGACGCAAATACATGAGACTTGTTCTATATTTCTATACGGCTCAAAAATGTTACGGTACTGCATGTACACAATACGGCTATTCAATGGAAGGCTGTATTGCCCATTGAAAAGAATGCGCACATACGGTACATGTATATACGTCCGTTTTCATGTAAATGGAGCCATAGGCCAATGAGCAGGCGGTAGACCTGTAGACTTTCTTGCCTGAAGAACAACTTCTACATCTACATACATAGAACCACACATGTCCAGATGTAATTGATGGGTTCAATAACCACTAGCCTGTTCTAGATGTAGGGGTCAGAAGAGGGCAGCTAAGGTCGCCATGTCAACATTTAGACTCTCATACTATTTTGGGACTTTTTGTATGTACAACACGCTACTAAATGTCCATCCACATCTAGAGTAGACATCTCCAGGCAGCAATGAAGAGGTCTAAGCATTTATAGGGAACCAAATCAAAACCCCAAACCACCAAAGTCACATTGGACATATAACATATCAGAAGATATTTCGATGGAATGTAATATGGATTGTATTTCTTCTTTTTGTTCTGTGCATCCCTATATATATGTATAGCGCTGCTATATGCCTGGCATGCTACTGTGTGATGTACTCTGTACAGTATAGCATTGTACACTATTATGCCTTTACATGATTTATTATTATTATTATTGGTTTGTTACACATGTAATGCTGCTTGGGGAAGTAATTAGGATAATGATGATAATGTATAGTGATTTATAATAAATGCCATATGTCTATGAGATGGGGGGCAGGCAGGACGGGGGCGCCCTTGTCTGACATATTTACTACAAACCTCTGTAGGTTACAGCTGAAACCTAAGCCAGGTCGGGCGTGCGCGTAAGTCTGAGTTAATTGTAGCTAATGAGAGCAGCAGGAGAGGGGTGTGTTGATCATATGGAGAAAGTGACCTCGATAGCTGAGACAACCAATTGTGACAAAGTAATGGGCAGGACAGTGTAACACAATAGGTGGAGTATCTTATCCTTTGCCTATTGTACTTGATAGGATCATGGTTATGTAGTACTATAACAAAGGTAGTTACATTTCAGCTGATAGTATCTGTATCAGAGCTGTGTTTGTGCTACTGTATATATAGGAATGATATGCTCTATATGTGCTATATATTCATACTATAAGTAACTCTTCAAGTGATGGCTACAAAGAAGCTTTGCTGGCACCCACCTTCTTGCTACTATAACTTGCTACTATGCATCGTAGTGCGGTGTATTACATTGTTATGGTTAATATTGCTTGGCACCATGGACAACGCATCAAATAGCTGTGTATCACAGGGCATGTTCCTAGTTGTTGCGTCTTTCTTTGCGGAGAACTTTTGAAGAGTGGCCCGTCACCCATTACTTGCTGGGGTCTTTAGATATACAACCTTCCCTTTCGTTTCTGAAATAAATCGGCGTCCTGGGACTTTTGTCTCGCCCTGTACTATACTCACAGGTATTATACATGTAAATAATTCTGCCAAATTCTGTCCCTTTTCTAGCATGCACTGTTAAAACTTTAAATTATATATAAATCCTGATGATTGTAATGCTGCTAAACTTTACTGCTGAGCTTGCAGTTTATTATGTGCTCTAAAATGAAGTATTACAGGCACTCCAAATAGTCATATGGTAATATTATTTATTGTCAGCTATGGACCTATTCTGCTTGTATGAAATCTATATGTAAAGTAAAAGACTATGACAATTTATACCTGGAATAAATGATGACTGGTACAAAGTTGAGTTTTTATATTTATTATTAAATGTATATATTGCTGGTTTAACCCATTATCATCTCATCAAAATGGCCAGGAAACATACCTAGGTGATATGGACCTCTATACAGGAAAGGGTTCTTTGCAATCAGCATCTAGAAGCACTTTCTATCTGAGGCTGCTGTACATGCACATAAACATGTGCACATTGTGGGATGGAAACCGGTGAAGTTTACGGCCGGGTGGAGATAGGAGGGGTGAGTGCTCAGTCACATATGGCTCAGTAACAGTACGGGGAAACAAATGTGGTGAGAAAGTATGTGCGGCCCAAACACAGGCGCCGAAAATAGTTGTTTGCACATTGTGTTATAATTGGCCTCTTTTTTGGCCTTTTTTTTTACTGTGTAATTATAGTACAATGTGACCGATACCCCCAATTTGATGGTCTGACCTTTTGGACCCCCACCAAACTCAAGAGCACCAACAAAGGGTATATCCAGTGGGCAGCTGCACTGCTGGTTAATGCTATTCCAGGTTCTTCCTGGAATGGAATTAAGCAATAACCTCCACCAATTCTTGGCTCTGGGTATATATAGATAATGCGCAGATGCAGGGCAGGAACACCCAGGACCTCCCATTTCATCACTGGGCACAGTTCCCTTCGTGCCCCTCCATGCCCTCTTGATGTGGAGAAATAGTCACAATTCCTGCTCATGCACTAGGAATTGTGACTATTTTAGGGCTTGTATGTCAGCGACCTGTTACACAAGTACTGATAAATCTTCCATAGAGTTATAAAATGTTCATCTAGATAGTTCTAAACCATTTCCCATCAGCTCCATAGGAAATAAGTAGTGACTGGTGCTTTCCTACACAATCCCACCAGGAGTACAGTATTTCCAAGGAAATTAAAAATTGATATTTTTTCTATACAGTATTTTTCCTGCAAGACCTAAAAGATTCTTATTCTCAGTTCACTCCTGCTATGCCTTAGGATGGAGTACAGATTTCATATTCTCTTTACCCAAGCTTTTACTATGCTCATTGTTCTCCCTGCTGTGTAATATACTTTGTATAAGTTTTGTTTCATAGAAAAAAGGGGAAAAAAATTGTTTCAGCAACTTTTTGTCGAAATGTTTGTGACTTTTTCAGATCATGTAGCTGTCAATAGCTCTGCTTAACCTGCAGAAACTGCATATTATACACAATAGCAATATGACACTTCGATGTTCTGTGTCCCATACATCAGAGGTGTGACACATATAGAGCTGCTTGTCTGGTTTAGAGTACTCATTTTAGAAACCAAAGTTACAATAAGGGGTCATTCACCATGAATCCCTTTGGTATTGACCATGAAGTCCACCATTTAGGACCCAGCCTCACTTTGTCTCTGGACCTGTCCAGCAGCTACTGAGTTTTTGTCCCATAGGAAAATGCATTGCATGTTCCCTAATTTAAAGGGCCAACATGGCCTACAATCCTGTCCAACCAATAACGCTTTACCCAGGATTAGTAAGGCACCATATTCATACCCAGGTCCATTTCCCTGGGTTTGTTCTTTTACCTTTTTACCCAACTTTCAACCTATTCTGGCTATCCTGATCTTTTCCTGATTCTGGTACAGACCCTGTGCCACCTTATTGCTGGTTTTCAAGCACCAAGCAACTCTGCTGTCCTGACCTTGGCTTGTCCATTGACCACTTTACTAGCTGTTCTTTTGGAGCCACACCGTGGCATTTCCTGACCTGCCTAAGCCAGGTTTTAATGTATAAAACTGTATCCTGGAGGTGTCAACCTTGAAGTCTTGCAGCAAAGTCTAGATTCACGAAAGGGTATAAACCAGACCAGCACTTGGACAATGCCAAATCTATTTGGGGGCACAGAAGGTCCTTACCTGTGGTATAACAGTAAGTCTATACCTGTGGCATAATAGTAGGTTTATACCTGTAGTATAACAATAGCTGTGGTAATAACATCCACCTATAATGGCAGGCCACATAACAACTCATATAACTAGCACCCCCTACCAGCGGTATTTTTCATGAAATTTACTTTCTCTACCTGGAAGAGAAGAGATTCACTAGTATGTAACAATGATTGTATAATTGATGTATAATTGCTTCTTGAGCGTGTAGCATCCTTACAATGCTACGTGTTCCTTCTGATAAACAGAAGCAGTTTCTGCTATAAAGACCAATGTTACATTTATTATACTAAGCCCAGAAAATGCAACGAGGATCCTGAGAGACTCATTAAGGAGCAGTCAGTGGAATAAGACAGAGGAGACTCCTTGGAGGCAGCAGATTGAAACATTCTGTTGGTCTGTAAATTTCCGTAGTACAGATAAACGTGTTTCCGTATAGTCAATGCAATAAATTCATTAACATCATAAAATGTGGAGTAAACACTCTCTGGGTTTATGTTCTGATTAAAGCTTATGGATTACGGCAGAAATATCTCCTCAAGCTTGTACTCTGTATCCAATATTTGCAATAATGGGATGATTGCAGATATACGGGATGACTGAAAGTTGTGCTTAAAAATCAATTTTCATTTTTATGAAAAAAGTTAACGTGTGCGCTGCCATGTGCCTATGATGTAGGATCACCATGACCTAGTCTCATGCTCTGTCATAAAAAAAAAAAAGGAACAACTTTTGCCTGAAGAGTTTATTTACTTATTATAACGGACAATGAGCAGTTCTTTGTATTTTATTATCACACCATTTTCAAAACCTCTGCTTTCTAACAGCTTATTGGAACACACAGAGGTTGAATGGCCATGTAAACAACTAATGGTATGTATACTGTCTGGACAAACATGTGAATACTGAACGTCAGCTATATCAATTTCTCTCTCATCCTGTGAGAAGCATCATTGCCCATGGTGAAGAGCAGTGGTCGGGGATGAAGATGTTTGTTTTATACAATCAGACCATCACCTATCCTGTTATTGTGTTATACTTCATGTAGTAACAATACTGGATTATTTTTTCTCATTCCACCTGGAAACTTAAGCCAAAATTGTCAACTGAGTGATACCAGTTTGGAGGAAGGGATTGTCTATGTACAATCTCACAGTCTACTCAGAGCTGATAGTATCATTCTGTGCAAGGGCACACTCCCAACATGTAAAACCCAGTTAACAATTTATTTATAAATGTCTAGAGGGAATATTAAAGCAGTGACAGAATTGAGAGATGTCAGAGAAGGTGACAGATTCAGTTTTCAATAAAATTATGACATGGGACGGGGTATATGGAACAAGGAAAAAAACATTACTCTCTATCTTGCTGCAGTGATTATGTGGCATCTACGCGTGTGTCTGTTGCCGCCAATCACTGGTCTCAGTGGTCTCACCACTCAGGACACTAAGGCTGCAGAATTTATAGAGTAGATGATTTATTACCTCATAGTATCCAAATACATGGGGGCACATTTACTTACCTGGTGGCTGGAGTTCACAGAAAGTACATAGTCCGGCGATAATGCAGTGTGCCGCGATTCACTAAGATCGTGTGTCCGATATCATGAATGTGTCGCTTCCCCGCTCAGATCGGACAGAGTTCATAATCTTTTTAGTGGTGCATCTAATGGCTTGGGCTTTCGACACAATGCTCAGACCTCAGCACGCCCCTACATTTTGTTGCATGGAAGCCAGCGCAGCCACAAAAGAGGGTTGTGTGCACCACAATCTCAGTGCACACACTTCTTAAGTACCTGTGCAAGCCGCTTTAGCCCCGAAAACGGTGCACAGTCCGACAAAAGTGCGTGTGCGACGCTTAGTAAATGTGCCCCACAGTATTTCGCTACAGCATAGTAACCAAAGTCTGCCAGAGCACCTAAGCAATAGCGGCACTGGAAAAGCAAGAAATTCAGTAGGTGAGCTATGCTGCTTTTATTGTTTTCCGACTATTTCTATGACACAACTGGCTTGTTCCTTTCTGTTCTCTAATTCATTGTTAGAGGAAAACACCACAAAACTAAACACCTAAAACCATAATTGTTCTGTAGAGTTTTCTGCAGAACGGTCTACTGTATGTTTTATTGTATTATTGTTTAATGATCTTGTTTTTTGGGCTCCTTGTTCCTTTCTTTCCCTCGACTCTTCATCCATTTGATGGCCGGTAGATTTGAAGAACCCTAGAAGATCCTTGAGAAGCACTGGAACAAATGTTTCTTCTCGAACAAGAAATTCCTATAACATAATTGGAATATATTTATCACCTTTAACTACACATACTATATATTGCCTCCCAATTGCCAATGATGTCTTGATTTCTTACAGTCACATTTTAATCATTGTTACAAACTCTACAGCTGTTTTGGAGAACGTGTAGTCCTGTAATATTGTTCAGATGTTCTTCCATTATTTTATTGTTGCTTCTTCCAAAAATTCCAGCAGATTGCTGCATTGTGCTTTAGGCGGAGAATGAAGACTACAAAACTTGAATGGAAAGTGTTGGAACCCAGCTGGGAATGATGACAATATAGAATCAGTCCCATGATCATCAGAATACAAACACCAATGATGAGGGGGAGCTGGATGCTGCTGAAACAATGCTGACTGGCTGCAGAAACAAGGAGGAATCAGTATAATGCTGCCATGAAATCACACACATCATGACTTATAGTAAATTTAGTATATTCTTCTGTTTTTGTGTAAATCAGCTACCAAAGATAGAAGCACAACTTGTAACCATGTTCCCAGCCTGAGATCTTATATTTTGGCAACAGAATATCAGAGATGTGGAACAGAGTATGGATTTTACTAAGACCCATTACCAACACCAGCGATGAGGAGTGTATGGATGTTCCTTTGGGCTTGCTGTTGCTGCTATAGGACGGACAGAATCTCACTTTTTAGGATTTTAAATTAGAAGTCCTGGAGATCTGTGACCATGCCTTTCTGTGTTCTTAGTAGCAGTAGCACTGTGGTACACTGCTGTGCAGGGCCGGATTAAAGGAGGGGCTCCTGGGGCTCAAGCCCCGGGGCCCCCACCACTTTCACTTTTTAAGGGCCCCCACCAGTTTCCGACAATCTCTATGTGCAATACGCAGCAGTCTGTGTCCGCTCGCATCGCACAAAGCTTTGAGACAAAGCTGCCTTCACTGGGGGAGATCGCCAATGCACTGTTTTGGCGGCAGCAGGTTGTGATGGGGCGCCGGCGGCGAGTGATGACGTCACGCTGTTGGCTTCTGATCACTACCTGCTGCTGTCAAAACAGTGCATCGGTGATCTCCTCCAGCAATGGCAGCGTCTTCAGTGGCCGGCGTCTGCCTGAAGAGCAAGGAAAAACCTGTAGCATTGTGGGATCACTGGAAGGGAAGGTGAGACAAGTATGAAGTTTATCATTTTGTGGCCATTTTCTACAGGGGACTGGCGGCTAAATTCTACAGGGGGCTGGTGGCTGTATGCTACAGGGGGTTGCAGGCTATATAGTACAGGGGCTGGCAGGCTACATACTACAGGGGGCTGGCAGGCTATATACTTCCAAAAACATTGTTGGAAGGGCCCCCACCAGTTTGCGCCCAAGGGCCCCCACCACCCTTAATCCGCTTGTGCTTGTGCTTCTGATTAGATAACAACAGAAGAGAGGGGCTGGGGAGCAAATTAAAGGCAGAGATCTCACAGCACAGCAGTTTGGGGAGACTGCCCCAGTGCTCCAAGTCCAGTTACAATCCCGTGAAAATACATGTATTTTTCACAGTCTTGCTACCACTAACAATCCATAGAAAGATATGATCATGATGACTAAGAAGCTAAGCACAGAAACGTGTTGATTGTATTTCACCATGTCTGCTGTTCATGCATGTATTTTTGGAATAAGAGAATCCTGCTTTTAGATTCCGGAGCATCTTTAAGAGTTCTGAATGTTCATCTCTGATATATACTCGAGTATAAGCCGACCCCAGTATAAGCCGTAGCCGCTATTTTAACACCAAAAAGTGGGAAAACCTATTGACTCGAGTATAAGCCGAGGGTGGGAAATGCATACTGTAGTATATAGCCTGCCAGCCCTTGTAGTATATAGCATGCCAGCCCTGTGGTATACAGCCAGCCAGCCCCCTGTAGTATATAGCCAGCCAGTCCCTTGTAGTATATAGCCAACCCCCTGAGTATATAGCCAGCCCCCTGTATTATATAGCCATTCAGTCCACTGTACTATATAGCCAATCCCCTATATATAGCCAGCCCCCAGTTTGCCCAGCACATAAAAAACTAAACTTACATACTCACCTTCCGGTGACCCCAATGCTTGGCGCAGCTCCCCGATGCTCCGAGCAGCTCTCAGATGCCCTGTACGGCTGCATGTGGGTCCTGTTCTTTTTTCTCTCTGCTGTAACAGCCAGCAGAGGCGCATCCACGACCTCTGCCAGCCGTCGCACACCAGCCCTGAATCTGCCGGCCAATACAGCAAAGAGAAGACAGAAGAGGAGCCGTGGGAGCAGCACGGAGCATCAGGGAGCCACGCCGGGGTGCCGGAAGATGAATATGTAGGCACCATATATACTCGAGTATAAGCCTAGTTTTTCAGCACAAAAAAATTTGATGAAAACCCAAACTCGACTTATACTGGAGTAAAATAAAAAAATATATAGGTTTTACCAGGTTTTTGTGGTAAAATTAGGGGCCTCGGCTTATACTTTGGTCGGCTTATATTCAAGTACATACAGTAAAATTTTTCATTGACCCGTGTATAAGCTGAGGTGGGGTTTCTCAGCACATTTGTTGTGCTGATAAACTCGGCTTATGCATGAGCATATACTTTATTTTTCCATAGAAAGATATGGTTTCAGAGTGTGTGTATGTGTTTGGGGTTTGGGCCATCAATAGTTATTATTGATATTAGCATTTTTTTAATTGTGATTTTCACCTTGACTTTTTTAAGGATATGACCTGACCTTAATTTAATCTACATTAGCAATGCGTAAAAAGTTCATGTATACTTACATTATTGTTACTTACCATGGATATATATTGCCTCTGGGTTACTGAAGTGTACCCTCCGTTCTGACCTGGGCTGTGTTCTATCATCCGCTTTGTCTGCTGTCCTTCTTCTGAGTATTGATGGAGGCATCTGTAGGAAGGATATTCATCATTCATGAGCTGCTGGGTTTATATTTGAACATTTTTTATCATATTTTTCATGGATTAAATACAGCTGTGGATACCTAAGCGATGTAAAACTAAAACTCCCAGCATCCCCTTAATGATGCACCACATTATCCTATTTAGAGTTGAACAGTTACATTTTAATAGGAGTTAGACTGAAAATGTTCTAGACCTTACAGCATTAAAAAAACATTCCTCTTACCACTTTAGCAAAAATATACCTGGTTTAAGTTTATGTATGATCTCAGTTTAACAAACAATTTTTAAACATAAAAAGTAAAACAGGTTAGCACGGTGGCTCTGTGGTTAGCACTACAGCCTTGCAGCGCTGGGGTCCTGGGTTCAAGTCCCATCTAGGTCAACATCGGCAAAGAGTCTGTATGTTTCCATGTCTCCGTGTTTGTGTGGGTTTCCTCTGGGTCCTCCGGTTTCCTCCAACACTCCAAAAACATACTGATAGGTTGATTAGATTGTGAGCCCCATGGGGACAGTGACTGATTTAGCAAGCAGTAGGAACGCAATGAGTCTGGTGTCTGGGCAAAATCATGGCAGCCCGGAAACAGGGGGTGATGTAAACAAAATACAAACCACAATGGTCTAGGGGAGGCAAAGGAGGCCAAACCACTGAAGCCCCAGCATTGCCCCCTTTGTTCTGAGGCCCAACAATAACAGAAACCCTGGAAACAGGGGGTTATCATTACTTTTGGATTATTTTGGGTTGGACACCTGGCACCCCCACCATTCAACCTTCTTACAGCAGCACCTACTATTGTATCTTACACAGGACTGAGCTACAAAGAGAAAACACTTTTTTTTGTCACTGGTCAAATGCTGGGTGTTGGATCACCACTGATTGAATATTGATGAATAATCCTTAGGAAGTACCTTCAACATTTTACTTCTAAATAACCCTTTGATAAATTCTCACTACTGAGTTATATAGAAGCCAAACAAAATGAACATTTTCTAGCACATGGATAGAGCCAATTGCTTTGATGAGCTGATACAGAACATATGCTCTGATGCAGAACATATTGACAATGAGAGTTTTTTCACAGAATACCTGAATCTTCTCCATCTAATAACCAGAATGTATAGCTTTTCAAAATTTAAAAATACTAAAGTGGCCTTAATAAGTCAACATAGATCTTCTGGTACAGTAATTCCCCTATAACAGCCGTATCATTTTACAGCTGTTAACACAAACCTTTCATTACCGCGAGACAGAAGTTTTTCTTTGCTTTTTATTGTTCTCTAAAGATGCAATAAATATAATATTTGTTTTCAAATTGCTTAAAACTGTATGTTTGGGAATCGGAGCCATCACGCTGCTAATATTCTGTCAGCACAATTTCAGCTCTCATTTGGCGAGATGAAAAACGTGCATAAAAATAATTCATCCTGGAAAGGGTTCACTTTAAGGAGATTACCTTTGCTGGAGGACATTTGGTTTGGTTCAGTGCATTTTCTGCATATATTCACCCTTTTCTCAGTGTAATTTCTTGTTTCTAATATTCTCCCGTGCCCCGGAGGTCTTTCACATGTGTCTATTGCATTTTTATATTATGATTTTTACTATTCTGCTTGGGTTTGAAAAATGCAGTTTTTAAATAAGGGTTTTAATTTCCAGGGACTCCTTTTTTAATTCTTTCTTTTCATTTTCTTACCTAGTCTTTTTATTCTGGATTATTGTTTGGACCTTGTGGCTATATTGTTATATTTTGCCTATTATTGTGTCACTGGAGGACACAGGAATAGCAGGAAATTCTCTGTGGTGGTGGCTATTACTATTTATTGCTTTAGTGGAGGCAGATAAATGCATAGGAATTGTATAGGCACATCACCTACAGTAACCAAACATAAGGCATTATGAGTGACAGATGATCCTACAATAATAGACCCCAATGTTATAGAAAAATAGAGCCATATTTAGAGCTGAATGTGTAGCCCATCACTTGCCAGAAGGGTGTATTTCCTAGGGTGCTCATTCATATATTATTGTTTGACAGGACACCAAGCAGTAAAACTGTGAAAGCCATGGTCCTGTATAGAAGAACAGTGATGCCAGGTATGCAATATTATCTATGTATAAAAATGGAGGTAGTAGATTATGCTACAATTGAATAGGATTGAACCTAGGAGAGTTAATGCACTAAAAACGAGAAGAAAGTAGTTAAAGATACAGTAGACTGCTTTGGTCCCCCTCCCCCCACCAACCATGAGAATAGGGTTACCATGTACCCCTTTTTATGCAACGAGCAGAATTGTGGAAGTCAAACCGCTCCATTCACTAATGCAATCCACAGTTGTCTGTGACTGGCAGTCTCAAAGAAAATTAGGGGAATGTCAGTGTGTATGACCTGCTATTCCATTTAGATATATGACTTAATAATAATAATAATCTTTATTTATATAGTGCCATCAAATTCCGTAGCGCTTTACAAATCATAGGGGACATATACAACTATATTACATTACAAAGAACAAACAGTCATATGGAACAATAGGAGTGATGGCCCTGCTCACAAGAGCTTGCAGTCTATGAGGATGAGGGGGTGACACAAGAGGTTGTATAATGGTCCAGCCATTCTTTATAAGGGAACAATATAAAATAATTTAATAAATAATTTACTAAACAACGATATTGCTGCTTGAACCAGCCATCAGCCTCCATCTTATGTACAAGGTCCTAGGTGAAAAAGACTGCAGAGAAGCCTGGAGATTGGTATATATCAGCTGTTTGCCAGATAACAGATGGGAGATAGGACATAGGATGGATTAGTAATGGGAGAGTTGACATTTCAAGCAGTTAGCGAGTGTGATAGGCTTTCCTAAAGAGACGGGTTTTAAGAGAACATTTGAAGCTTTGAAGGTTGGGTATTAGTCTGAGAGTCCGGGGAAGGGCATTCCAGAGAATTGGAGCAACTCGGGAGAAGTCCTGGATACGTGCATGGGAAGTTCGAATTAAGGGAGAGATTAATCTAATGTCACTGGCAGATCGAAGAGTACGGGAAGGGTGATAGACTGAGATGAGAGAAGAGAGATAAGGAGGTGCAGCATTATTCAGAGCTTTGTGGATGAGGGTTATTATTTTAAAGTGAATACGGAAGGAGACGGGCAGCCAGTGCAGTGATTGGCACAAACTGGAGGCATCCGTGTAGCGCTTGGCCTGAAAGACGAGCCTGGCTGCTGCATTAAGAATAGATTGAAGAGGAGAGAGTTTAGTCAGTGTAAGGCCAATTAGTAGGGAGTTACAGCAGCCTAGTCGAGAGTGAATCAGAGCAACAATTAGCATTTTAGAAGTTTCAAATGTCAGAAATGGACGGATTCTGGAGATGTTTCTGAGATGCATACGGCAAGAGCAAGCAAGAGATTGAATATATGGTGAAAAAGAGAGGTCAGAGCCCAGCACAACCCCAAGACAGCGGGCCTGCTGCCTCGGTGCTATAGTGAACCCACAGACCGAGATGGAGAGGTTGGGGTTGGGTTGGTTAGTAGATGGTGGAAAGACAAGAAGTTCAGTCTTAGAAAGATTAAGTTTCAAGAAGAGAGAGGACATGATGTTAGAGACAGCAGAGAGACATTCACTAGTGTTCTGGATTAAGGCAGGGTTGATGTTACGTGCAGAAGTATATAGCTGGGTGTCATCAGCATAAAGATGATACTGGAAACCAAATCTGATAATTGTTTGTCCAATGTGGGCAGTATAGAGAGAGAAGAGAAGAGGACCTAGGAGTGAGCCCTGAGGAACCCCGACACTGAGAGGAAGATGAGAAGAGAAAGTTCCAGAAAAGGAGACAGTGAAAGTGCGGTCAGAGAGATAGGAAGAAAACCAAGAGAGTGCAGTGTCCTTTAGGCCAATGGAGTGAAGCATCCTAAGGAGGAGCTGGTGGTCCACAGTATCGAACGCTGCCGATAGATCCAGAAGAATAAGGAGAGAATAGTCACCTTTGGATTTTGCAGTGAGGAGATCATTGGAGACTTTAGAAAGAACAGTTTCAGTGGAATACATAGAGCGGAAACCAGATTGTAGGGGGTGAAGGAGGGAGTTAGCTGAGAGATAGCGGGTTAGTCGAGAATAGACCAAGTGTTCCAGGAGTTTGGAGAAGAAAGGGAGGTTAGAAACTGGCCTGTAGTTAGTAGCATTGGATGGGTCCAGTGAAGGTTTCTTTAGTAAAGGGGTAACAATAGCATGCTTGAAAGAAGAGGGGACTACACCAGAAGTGAGAGACAGGTTGAAGATTTTAGTGAGGTGAGAAGTGACTGCTGGGGAGAGAGACTGTACCAGATGTGAGGGGATGGGGTCACTGATGCAGGTAGTGGGGCGAGCAGAGGAAAGGAGCCTAGACACTCCTTCCTCTGTGACTGGCTCAAAGGAAGAGAGTGAACAAGATAAGGTATGGGAGGGAAGGGGATTGGAGGGGTGAGTGGATTGAGCAATTATTTCCTGGCGGGTACAATCAATTTTATCCTTAAAGTAGGTGGCCAGGTCTTCAGCCCCAAGCTCTGTGACAGGTGGCTGCACCTTTGGTGTTAGTGAGGAGTGAAGGGTATCAAAGAGCCTTTTGGGGTTGTTAGAGAGAGAGGATATGAGATTAGTAAAATATACCTGTTTAGCGAGGTGAAGGGCAGAGTTATAAGTTTTTAGCATAAATTTGAAGTGAAGAAAGTCTGCAGATGTGCGCGATTTTCTCCACAGACGTTCAGCAATCCTGGAGCACTGCCGAAGGAAACGAGTTTGTGTGTGTTGAAAATTTCGGATAGTGAGCGGTGCCATCTCATCTAGCACACTTCTGACAGTGTGATTATAGTGGTTAGTAGCCAGGTTTGGACAGGTGAAAGAGGAGATGGGGGAGTTTATGAGTATCTATTTCACGTGGGTTCCGGTATGAATGATGGGTGGAAGGATTCTGAGAATGAGAAGGATTATTGAAAGTAAAAGAAAGGAGATTATGGTCTGAAAGTGGAAAGGAGGAATTGGTAAAATCAGATATTGAAGATGGTCGGGAGAAGACCAAATCGAGAATGTTTCCCTCACTATGAGTGGGGGGTGGGGGCCATTGTAACAGTCTGTGGAACAGTCTTTCCGCACAGAAAGCTATCACCTATTCTTAGATGAGGGGTGGGGGATTTAAAAATACCACTTTTAAGTTAATAGTATGGTGGTATTGCTACTCATTCCCATTCCACATACTCTTAACAGAACCATTTCCACTGTTTAATTGATCCCTTTATTTCCAGAGTCCCCAGTGCCTGACCATTATACACCATGGCGCTGTAAGGCACTGGGGGTTTTGGGGGTGTAGAGGTCAGATGCAATGTATTCTGGGGGTGTAGTGGACCCTGTGCCCCCAGAACACACTGCATCTAACCAATAAGACTAAACTATACACCCAAAATGCCCAGTGTCTTACCATTATACACCATGGCACTGTCAGGCACTGGGGATTCTGGGGGTGTAGTGGAGACTACACTGCATCTGACCACTACACTCCCAGAATCCAAAACTGGTTCTGGGGGTAAAGTGGTCAGATACAAGAAGTTGTGTTTAAAAGAATAAGAACGTCACTACCGCTGATAGCTCCTTTCCCTCAATCACACTGGCAGAAAACTTTGGGGAGCCAAAATGGAGGCAGGATGAAGTGATGCAGTGTTTTCCGATGCTCTTAGGCCACCCCTGTGAAATGGTTGTTCAACCCCCCAAAGGGGTCGTGACCCCCAGGTTGAGAACACTTGATTTAGATTGTGTGCAGTAATGCTAAATACTCTGCTGAAAGATCCTGTATTCCAGTAAAGTCATGAAAAAAAATGGTTTTATTCCATTATAAGAAAATATATGAGGTAAACAATTTAACTTTGAGAGTAGTCTAACCCCCTGGACTACCACCGATTAGCAGTTGTGGCCCTATGCTGACCTCCACTTCCATGACCATAATCACGTGGTCTGTGTGCCGCTCAGCCACACTCATCGGTCCATTTATCATTAAGATCATCCTGTGTTTTACTTCTGAATTTCTGAGCAGGCCCTTTCACCCACATAGGATTCAAGATTATACATTTCATAAACTAATGCTTCAATCCCCATCGCCATATTATAAGAAAATGCTATCTTGGACTGGGATGGTGCTTTAACATATACAAAGGCAGCATAATGTTAAGGTGATGGATTCTAATAAGCTATGTTCTACCTAATTACCTTCAATGGCATTTTCTACAGGAGCCATTCACTTTCATGTAGCTGATACATTCTCTTGTTGTGGACTACAATAAGACTGCAGGGAATGTCCATTATACTTTACAGTCATGTTAAATTCATTTACTTTTAAGTTCTGAACTTAAAGTGTCTTCATGAGTATAGTTACCCTTCAAGGATCATTTGTCTTCTCATCTATTAAGTCATTAAAAGTAAAGGCAATGCCTTTGGTTCTTAGCAGAGTGTTTTCCGCTTTTACCTGTTTTCTCTTGAATTGTTAAAAATGGTATTTAGAGTGAATTTAAAGCCATTATTTAACTTTTATTCTTGACCGTTCAAAACATGGTTGGCATTAAAGTATTGAAGCTGAATTTTTCTTCTCTTTCCTCCATTGTAAGGATATATTAGAAGGATTCCATACATATCCTTACAGCACTATATGCTCATATAGCGATATACTTTCTACCCAGTCCCCACAGAGCATAGTACATACACTGCCAAAGTTTTTTTGTATTAAAAATTGGTTTTACAGAAAAATGATATGTTATATTGTACCTTTCATTAGCATCTGCTGTGTGACTAGGCAGTTGCCTATTGGGAGGGGCTGGAAAGGAGCAGTTCCCCCCCCACCCTTGGGGAACAGCTTCTCCATGTGACCTTTTCAAATATATGAAAACACCCATCACTTGGCTTAGCGACGCCCCCTGCTCCTCTATAGCCAATCCCGAGTGGGGAGTTATTTGTATATTTGAAAAGTTCACATGTTTCCCAAGGGTGGGAACTGCTCCTTTCCAGCCCCTCCCAATTGGCAACTGCCTAGTCACACAGCACATGCTAATGAAAGGTACAATATAACATATCTTTTTTTCTGTAAAACCTATTTTTTTATACAAAAACACTTTGGCAGTGTATGTACTATGCTCTGTGGGGACTGGGGGAGTGCTAAAAATGGGTCTCCTGGTGACAGGTTCCCTTTAAATTGCCAGGGAAACACCCACATCATAAGCTTAGCGGAGGTCGGGGATGGATGCCGTACTGTTGCATCCGCCCTCCATCTCCTCTAAGTGTATTCTTTTACATCCAGTATTTCCGACTGGATGCAAAGTACACTGTGCAGATGGAGGCAAAAAGGAAGCCTTATTCTGGGTGTACAGGTCCATAGATACATTTAACGTGTGCGTCGCCAGCTTCCTGACATAAACGGCAAATGTGTCCGAAAGGCGCCATCTAAACCCTAAGCTGTGATACTAGAGCCCACGGACAACAGTGGTCAGCAAAAAAAGAAAATGACAATTTTCCAGACTATGGCCGACATTTATTAAGGTCCTTGCTTTTTTTACTCTGACTTTGCACGTTCTTTTTAAGGTAAACTGCTTATAAAGTGTCCACAAAACATTTGCGGCTGCACTGCACCCGATGTGACACAAAATTCTGCACTGAAATGGGCCGTAGTCGTAGGTGCACAGTTGGAGCATGCACCACATTTATCATGCAGTGTCTGAAAGAATTGTGTTGCACGCCCTATGTTAAAGGTGCACCAAACAAAAGTTGATGCACTCTGTTGTAGCAGTACAGGGAGCATCAGATTTATGCAGAACGTGCGCCACAATTCATGAATCTGGCTCCCCCTACACCATACACAGTGTAGGGTTTTGGGGGTAACTTAGCATCAAAGGTAGAAGCTTCTGGACCTTACAGGCGACTTTTGTGGTGCTGAGCACCAAAAACAGTAACGTAGGAGCTTGTAGCAATCCAAAAGAAAACGGCTTTATTCAGCTTTAAAACATTTACAGGAACAAAAATAATAAACAGCTTAGCCTCTACTTAAGGCACTACCTCACTTCTTGAACCCTAACTCCCTTCTAGGTTCAAGGAACACTGCTGGGTTTCCTCCTCAGCGCTCTGGCTCTCAGTGAGCTCAAACAAAACAATGTCCTTACTGGATTCCAGTCCTCTTTGGACAGACCACCTGTCTGTCTCCAACCGGTCCCAAGTCCACCTGCTGACTGCAGGACACACAGCACTGGCTTGCTGTGAGCTCTCCCTCTGGAGTTGGCCAGGGATGGGAGTGGTCAAGGTCCTTTTCAACCCTGGTTGTGGGTCGCTCTCCAGCGCCCCCTAGGTTCACACTCTTACAACAGGCAAACTGCATCTAGTGCGTTTTGCACTGTTTTTAAAAAATGTGGTAACTATGTATTTTTTCTAGAAGAACACCAAAACAGATTAAGTGAGGGGAAGGTAAAAACAAGTGAGGCTACTGTTTGTGATGTTTTCTAGTTGGCCTTATATCCTGCTGCAAAGGGGTTAACGGTTATTTTACGGCATCTTGTAAGTGAAAGCCATTAAAAAGTAGAAATAACACTCCATGATTCAGTGTCCACAAGTCCTTGTATGACATTGCTGACTTAAATTACTCTTGCTGTTGCCGTAAATAAGCGCATGTTGCCTGACACCAGACTGAATAAAATCGGCCATATATTACAGATGGCGATAGACGTCCTTTCTCCAGTATTACAGACAGAGACATCTAGAACGCCATAAAGCATTAGAAAAAAAAGATCTGCTAAATAATAGTAGAACTATAGGATCTAGTTCACAATCTCGGGGCGAATAAATATGTGACACGAGAAGCAGTCGCTAAATGATGTTTCTCGGGAGCTTTCCTTCCTCACGTTCCCGCTAAAGCCCCGTCCAATTATTTCCCAACCTAGCAATTTCCTCATATCAGTGAATCTCGTTTTATTGCAAATAGAGTCGTATAAAAAGAGAACAGCTATTGTGATTATATATACTTAGTTTATCTTTATTATCAGCGTTTTCAGCACTTCAAGGCGACACATACATATTTATGTAGCAAATCATTACCCAGGGGAACCTGCTCTATGGTCAGATTTGGTTTCTATATAGAAGTTGGAGGGCCATAAATTTTATGGTGGTGATTTCCAATTTGTAAGAGAGAGACCTCTTATCGATGTTTTGTTTAGAGAATATTATGAATGATATAGGAAGTCATTTTTTCATGTTTGTGGTCAAGTAATGGAAATGACAGCATGTTTTGTACAAAATGTACTAAGCGACTTACTGAATGCAAAGATATTATGGGGGACTCGCAATTGCAACCTGTTTGCTTCTGAATGTTTTCCCTACACTGCCCCTACAGGACAAATAAATTGTCACACATTTTCTGAGACAATGTTGTAAAAGTCTATGGAGATTTATGGCCACCTAGACAAAAAGTCAAAATTATGTGGCCAAAGAGGCAAATGTGAATACAAGACAAAGCATGTGCTATGTAACTCTGAGGTTGAGTGGACCCATTGAAGGGCTTGTTGTAGAAAATAAGTTGGCGCCTTTCTGTATATTACACTATTATACATGGCACTATTATTCAGACCTATTACTATCATTGCTGCTTTCTGCATGTATGTTTGAGTTCCTTTACTAAAGTGGCTCATATGTATTTTATTTTGGTGGTTTGTGGGGTGGAAGGTCACTGTTGACAGGTTCTCTGCACTTAGTCAAGCACTTGCCATGATATTAGTCATAGTGCATGGTATAGGTGGGGTCTCAACACAGTCCTTGTAGAAGAATACAGTATAAGGGTTTGTGGAGGAGAGGATAAAGGAATTAATTATTATTTGTACATTTTGGTTGGAATAACTTGACAGAGGAATAGGTTGCAAAATTTACATATGTCAAGCCCCTTAACTCCCGCCAATTTATACTCTTTTTGGAACAATAAGGGTTCATTGTACCATGTAAGGTCACAAAGGTGGTGGGACTAAGGGTGTAACTCTTTGTAACCACCATACAGTTTTCAATTACCCCTTAGAAGGTCCCCCAAAATGTAATGCCCTCTTAGTTTCCCCCATATGGCATAATGTCAACTTCAGTGACACCCCACAAAGTATAGTGCCCCCTGCCACCTACTTTAATGCCCATAATTTCCCCCCCATCGTTGTATAATTGTGCAGTACATAATTGTATAATAGTTACGCATACCGTGTCATGCACCCTTGACAACCCCTATGTAATTAGCCCTAGAATTTTAATTCCCATATAGGGGTGTATACACCCTAATACTCTCTCAGGGGGGCTATACCAGTGCCCTATTGACATAGCAATATAGCCTATTGGTAACCAGGTGCAATTTGTACTGCAACAGGGTATATAGTAATTCACCAATTCCGTGCTAAAATATGCGCTTTATGTAAGAGGGTTATAGACCCTTTTAAAATCCTTCACAAATATATAACCCACAAGTCCATTATAGGGTTCTTTGTTGGACCTCTGCAGAGCATCCTCCATGATGCACTTATAAAGGTGCACTGTACATACATCACATTACATGTGCGTTCACACAGTACAAAGGAG
Source organism: Engystomops pustulosus (assembly GCA_019512145.1). Classification (NCBI taxonomy): domain Eukaryota; kingdom Metazoa; phylum Chordata; class Amphibia; order Anura; family Leptodactylidae; genus Engystomops; species Engystomops pustulosus. Next base: position 40,889,620 of record CM033647.1, read on the forward strand.
CAGGTTGTCTCAGATAGGCCATAGAGGCAGACTTCTCTGCTGGCTGTTACTTCTGGTGAAGCTTTCTGGATGTTTTACATTGGTACCAGGTTGCAATAATTAGCTGTAAGGTGTCTGTAATGAAGTTTTATTCTTGTTTCCATGATAGCACAAAATAGTTTCTGGAGTTACAATTATAAAATATACCTATTACGACTTACCGTATATACTCGAGTATAAGCCGACCCGAGTATAAGCCGAGACCCCTAATTTTACTACCAAAAACTGGGTAAACCCATTGACTCGAGTATAAGCCGAGGGTGGGAAATGGATTGGTCACAGACCCCCCCCAGTATATAGCCAGCCACCCCCTATAGTATACAGCCTGCCCCGATAGTATACAGCCATCCCACTCAGTGTATACCCCCCGCTGCCCCAGTATATCAGCACGCCTCACCCTGTTGCCCCCAGTTAGTATACGAACGCAACTGCCCCCATATAGCCCACCCATTGCTAGTATACAGCATCTGCCAGCTTGCCCCCGCTTAGTATACGCGCACTGCCCAGCATTGCCCCCAGTAGTATCAGCACTAGCCAGTCTGCCCACAGTGTGATACAGCAACGAAACGACCTGCCACACACTCACAAGCGGCTCATAGTGCGACCCAGTAGGAAAGTAACAGGGTGATAAGAAGGGGAGGGTGGCGGTCAAGTGAAAGTCCCGATGCATTATATTCTTGTTTTTACCCACCCTTTCTTATCATCCCGAGACTCCGCGACACTCAGATGCCTTCGAAGGGGACTTGTGCCGACTGCTCAAGGACCTGGGCCAAGTTTCTAGTTGGGGACCCAGGCAAGAGGAGATTCGGCCACAACGCCAGAAGCAAGTGTGACAAGTATGAAGACTCACGACATCACGATGGACCTCGGGGGAGTAATAGAGGCATTTGCTATAAATCGTGGACAAAGACGGAGGGGAGAAATGGTTCCCATCGCGTCGGAAAAGATAAGAAGGTGGATATTGAAGAGTGAAGCAGGCAGAGAGGATGGAGTGGAGAGGACTGTGCAGCAATACGAGGGTAGCTGAGCGAATCGTGACATAAAAAGGCCGAGGGGGGGAGGTCGTTTGGTGTGGCAGAGATACCTGCGGGTAGAAAGAATGAATTACATAAGAGTCGGGGAACGGGGTAGCAGGAACGGTAGATATGTTTAGAATATTAAGGCTAGGTGGGGGGTAAACTGAGTGGGGGGTTAGGTTTGTCAGCCATGTTTGAGAAAAGTACCATGTCGTGATGGCGTATGTCAATCGGGAGGAGGCACGGTATGAGGACAAGCAAAGTGAGGGGGGGGAGGCATTTTGTATCGTTCATTGGAAGATAAGGATGAGAGCAGGTAAGAGGGAAGCCTATTTGGGGGGGCTTGGATCAGAGGGAGAGTGGTTGCAGTTAGTCGTAGATATTGTTGGAATGATAAGAATCGTGTTGAGCGAGAATTTGTATTGTGAAGTAGGGAACAGTAAAAGGGGTTGTTTAATTTATTTATTAAACGTATGTTTGCTTAGATATACGATTATCCCCCATTATTATCGCTGGCCGGTCCAACAGACTCTCCCCTCCGTCACTATTCGGACACACCAACCTAGCAGCACCCCCAAACCTGAGCATCTCCATCGCGCAGATGAGCAGGGGTGTGTCCTGACTCACAGGACTGGGCCATAGACATACCGTTCGCCAGCTTGCCCCCAGTATATACAGCACTGCCCAGCTTGCCCCCAGTAGTATACAGCACTCCCCGACTGACCAGTAGCCCAACACGCCCAGCTTGCCCCCATTGTATACAGCACAGCCCAGCTTCCCCCAATAGTATACAGCACTGCCCAGCCTGCCCACAGTAGTATACAGCACTGCCCAGCTTGCCCCCAGTTAGTATACAGCACTGCCCAGCTTGCCACCAGTATATACACACTGCCCAGCTTGCCCCCAGTTGTATCCAGCACAGCCCCAGCTTGCCCCCATAGTATACAGCACTGCCCAGCTTGCCCCAGTAGTATACACACTGTCCCAGCGTTGCCCCCGTTGTATACAGCACAGCCCGCTTGCCCCCAGTAGTATAACAGCAGCCCCCTGCCCCAGATATACAGCCCAGCCCAGCATTAAAAAAAATAAAACTTATATACTCACCCTCCGGTGGCCCCATCTGCAGCGCTGCTCCCCCGATGTCCGCACGGGTCCTCTTCTGGCTTCCGCGCCCGTCATCTGTACATCGCGCTGGGCGCCGCCATTGCGTGTGCAATGGCGGCGCCCAGCGCGATGTACAGAAGGCAGAAGAGGCGCTGGGAAGCCAGAAGAGGACATCGGGGGAGCAGCGCTGCAGAAGAGGACATCGGGGGAGCAGCGCTGCAGATCGGGGCCACCGGAGAGTGAGTATATAAGTTTATTATTTTTTAAGTATTTTTTAACTCGTTGTGACTCGTGTATAAGCCGATGGGACGTTTTTCAGCACATTTTCTGTGCTGAAAAACTCGGCTTATACACAAGTATATACGGTACATACAAGTTTAGTACAAACCTAAAGAACCTATCCTGTACGCAGGGCCGGCGTTAGGGGGTGGCAAACTGGGCATTTGCCCAGGGCCCCCTGTCGTGAAGGGGCCCTCTGCATGTGGACTTTTGTGGGCAGAGGATTTATTGCTCGTTTAATACCCCTTGGTTGAATGCCCGGGTGAAGATGCTGATCATCTATCTCCTGTCTATTTATCTATCATCTATCCATACAGTCATCTATCTCCTATAATTTGTCTATTTCATTTCTATATATCTGTCTATCTTATCATTTATCTATCCAGCTTTTTGTCCATTCATCTTTATATCTACCTATCTATTATGTATCATATTTATCTCCTACCTAGCTATATTGCAATCAATCAATCAATCTTCTATCTTTCTTTTACTGTATCAATCTATCTATCTATCTATCTATCTATCTATCTATCTATCTATCTATCTATCTATCTATTATCTATCCATCTATCTATTATCTTCTATTATCTATATAATCTATTTTATATTTCTGCATCTATAAATCTATCCTCTATCAATAAATCTACATCATTTTCATATTTATCTTCTATCATCAATCCACCTCTCATCTATCTCCTATAACATTCTGCTACAGTCCCATATTACAGATACTTACCATATTACTGTGTCCAAACGACAAGGTGTTATTATTGTGCAGGGCTAAAGGAGCCTCTTACTGAATGTGACTGTTCATAAAATAGTTTTATTTTGGAACCCCACTTTAAGTTTTGCCCAGAGCCCCACTTTATCTAAAACCGGCCCAAGGAATGTCTGTATATACGTATTCACATTAGAACATAGGGGCACATTTACTTACGTGTCCACTGGAGTTCCCCGAAAGTGCATTGTCCAATGATAATGCACTGTGCCGCGATTCACTAAGATCGTGCACCCGATATCCTGCATGTGTCGCATCCCCGCTCAGGTCCGCCTGAGTTCACCTTCTTTAAAGTGGTGCATGTAAGTGCATTGGGTCACGACACAATTTGAAAGTTAAATCCCACGCTCAGGCCGTATCAGACGGATTGTCCGACGGCACGCCCCCAATTTGTGTCGCGTGGAGGCCAACGGACCTGCGCCAAAAAACGATTGGGTGTGACACAATCCAAGCGGCGACACTTGCTAAGTACCTGTCAAAGCCATGAAATGCCCGAAAAAGACGAACAGTCCAACAAAAGTGCGATCCGCGACCCATAGTAAATGAGCCCCATAGTATCCACATACTATCATCATAATAGATTTGTGGAAGCAAAAAATAAAGGTTCGTGTTTAGTAAAAAGTATTACAACTTGATAGACAAAGTAGATAAGAAGAAATATATAAATATGTGCCCCCCTTGTGGACACAGGGGGATGTGCAAATCTTCATTCAAATACTGTACATTCCCAAACCATACAACCTAATATATAAATTCACAAGCCTGAGATCCACATGCACCTATAAATATTTAATGGACTACATTGCAGCAGCAAGAACCATAAAGTCTCCTGGATGGCGAAACTGCTTTCTATCATCATAAAGCGGTTACATAAACAGTCGTAACACAAGCACGCCCCATCTATGACTTCTTATATGGAGGCAAGGGACACTATAGCTACGAGTAAGGGAGTCTTTTAATCTACTGTGCATACATTTATGCCAGCAGCTATTTGTAAACTGTGGCCGGACCTCAACTTTTATGTGGGAGGCACTTATGAAAAATGAATTCAAGGCAGCCACAGGGGTTCCCTGCAGAATGAATATTTTATGTGCATCTTAGATTATAGCTTGTGTTCTGGTCACCTTAATGTGAGGAGTGTGATAAAATATTGACGTTGTATAGTAATGATCATATCTGGGAGGTTTGTAGGAAATACACTCTAAAATCGCTGACTAGAAAAGCCTAATTATCATAGACGATTCTTTTTACAACAACAAAAAAAAATGCTGAAAAATACAAAAAAAATTCACAATAAAGAAATACAAACACACAGGTATTTCTGGCTATTTTTGAAAAACCTCCATAGAATCCTATAGGAAGTTAAATAACTCTCTTAGGGTGGTTATTATTTTGATTAAGACAACTGACTTCTCATGCTTCGCTCCCATTCATGTGGTTGTCTGCTTGGAAAAAGTCAAGAAGATGATATGTAGTCTTATATACTTCCAATAAATCAAATCAACAACACAAGCTCTGTACTGTAAGCTCAGTTATACAATGGAATTACAAAGTTTTAGATTTTTATGTAGATTATATCTGTGTATAAATTGAAATACGTGGTTTTTCAATTTAATGGTAGTGAAAAATGTACCCCATTATTTTTGGGATTGCCCGCCTCACTTGTCTGGGATTGCCTGATCAATTACAGGCGATCCCCTACTTAAGAACACCTGACTTACATACGACCCCTAGTTACAAATGGACCTCTGGATATTGGTAATTTACTGTATTTAAGTCCCAGGCTACAATAAACCGCTATAACAGTTATCTAAGGTATCTGCAATTAAGCTTTATTGTTAATTCAGGTTCTTATGACAATCCAACATTTTTAAAATCCAATTGTCACAGAGATCAAAAAAAATGTTGGCTGGGTTTACAATGATAAAATATTCAGTTCCGACTTACATACAAATTCAACTTAAGAACAAACCTACAGAACCTATCTTGTATGTAACCTGGGGACTGCCTGTACTTTATGACTGCCAGAATACATCTCCCATGAAAATATATTATCAGTGGGCAAACAAATAAACAAGGTAACCTCATCTATAATCAACTATTGCAAGCCCAATACAAAGAGAATGTTTAGTATTTAGTACTAGATTAGTGAATCATTCAATATTTGTTTCGCCGAAGCTCAGCTGAATTTTTCAAACGAATCAGTTTGGGTCTAAATTTTATTTGCTTGAACTGATGTTGCTCCAATTGACCTGGAAATAGCTACCGTACATAACCCTCTCTATTCCTTTAAAAAACAGAATTGTTATAAAAAGGTCCAATCTACTTTTATACATTTTTCTAAAATTTTTTTAGGTCCAGCGTTACCGTTAGCATTAGGGTTAACGCTAACCTGATCCTATCTCAAATGCTAACCCTAAAGAAAAAATTTTGAAAATGAACCAAATAAATTGGGTTATATAACAATTTCCAGGACTATTGGAGCAACATCAGTTTGTTCAAAGCGAATCAGAAAGAATTCGGATTTGACTGCAGGAAAATCAACTAATTCATACAGATTCTGCGACTTGACTATTAGATCTCCAATTTTGTAGAAGATGAAACTTACTTTTGAAGAGAAGTTCGCTAATGTCATTTCTTCCTTCCAATGTGGATCCAACGTAAATGAGCCCAAAACTTTTAGACAGGCTATAACTGTTTATGTAAAAACCTTACAAAGTGTACGTTTTCCTACAAGTGTGTTCTCCTTCCCAGCCTGAGGTGTGAATGTGCTTCTTCTTTGTCCCAGGCAATGTTAAACAGTTCACCAAATGTTTATCCCATAGTAAAGATGTTGTGAACACCCACTTGGTGCGCGGGGCTTATGCCGAGGATTATTTCTAATGTAAAGTGTGTTTATTCTTGCTTTTGACACTGACAGATCATTTATTTGAATGAGCGTCTGAGCAGCACTGCGCAGTTTCCCCAATTTGTGTATAACTCTGACATGTTTGACTTTCTGTGACTAAGCCACTTAGATTTATAATAGCTCCTATGTTGTTTAACTTGCTGTTTCCAAAATAAAAAAAAAAATAAGGCAGGGGATGGAAGGGACTGTACCAGGGAGGGGAATAATCAAATTTCTGTCCCAGTGCGAGAAACATGGGAGAGATAGATCACATCGGCATAGGAAGGCTCATTATTAATGGCAGCCACAATAATATCTAACAACTATGCTGGTTAGATTTGGATTGGGCACTGCGGTTATCACTTTTGACTTTCAGGACTTGGATACTGGATTCAAATCTGACCAAGGGCTACAACTGTATGAATCAGGTCTGTATTAGGCTGAAGATAAGGGTTGTGTTGGACTGGTCCACCAGAGTAGCAGAGGAGCCTCCGGTGGGTCCAGGGTGTAACCCAGTACTGAGATAAAGTAGACCTAATGTGGAGGCAACTATAACTTTTTTTTATGGTGATCCCAGGGAACTGCAACCCCATATTACTACAGCGAGAATATCTGTTTAGGTCAGTGGAACTCTGCTTTAAATCATGTTGGAAATTCTGTTACAAGGACACTTGTTTGCCATGGAATATTGGAAAGTACTGGTGTGAAAGGTGGAACAGAAGGCAAATAAATAAGTCTTGTGCAGAGTGCTATCTACAGTGCTTCCAATTCTAGGCTTCCAGTAATACCATAGGACCATCATTTAATTCTCCACCTCCTGCTAATAGTGAGATGACCCTGCCCGGTCTTCCCCAGTCTACACAGCACAGCTGCCTAATAAACTGCAGAAACCATCTATGAAATCGTTCTAGTGGACAGTATGCAATATTCCAAAAATTTTATTTTATACAGTTTCCAAATTAAGAGAACGGACATAAGAAAAATGTGGACAAATGATTTGTGTATTTGACAGATGAAGCTAGATGTTGTATTGGATACAGCATGTAGCATCAGTCTTATATTTCCATCTCTAATCATTATGCATTATATTCATGCTCATCCTCCACCAAAAAGTTGTAGAATCTAATCTTCTGCTCAATAAATCAGTAGCTGAAGGGGATTTGTACCAGTGACACTAGTATATAGCCATTGCTAGATTTACTGCCCTTTTCTCCACAACGCTAACTTACTCTTCAAGGCTATGGTAAGCTGTAGTAATTGAATATAAGCTTGTAAAACTCAAGTCTATATTTTCAAGCTTGACCTTTGCTTTCTCCATCATTGTACATAATACAGTTTGGAAAACATCCGCAAATTCATGTTTTTCATTATAAATGGTCCATGAAATATACAATTTAAGATTAATGCTTCACTTGTCTTGTTAAAACAACAGCCGGGCATCACATCTTAATATTTAGCTCTACATCTTTCAACGTCATTTACTGGTTTTCTCAAGGATATTCAAAGATTGTCTGTAAATATTGGAGAAGAATTTGCTTTAGTCTTCACTGCCCACAGGTTGTGTTTGGTGGATTTGATGAACAATTGCAATTTTTTTCTGAACTTAACTCAAGAATTTTTGAGGAAGGTAAGTTTGCAGTAATTCAACATAAAGGGATTGGCCACTTTCCCTCAGGTTTTTTTGTAATGTGTGTGGGTAAGTGTGGGGGCAGAATATTAGGTAATTTACCAATATACATCTATTAAAAGGTCTGCATTTTTAAAAAATATGTAATGTGAAACCTCCTGTCTTTTACCTCATCAGACATTCCTGACCCTAAAATTGCCGCAGATGGAGGGTCATGTGATCTCTAACTGGCCATCAGTAATCGCCCTGCCAGGACCTTCATCTTATATTCATAAATACTATCATAAGGTCTTGGCAGGGTGATTGCTCATGGACAGATAGAGATCACATGACCCTCCATCTGCTGCCATTTTATGGACAGGAATGTTTGGCTGATGAGGTGAAAGACAGGAGGCTTCACTTTACATATCAAAAAAGTGGTGCATAACTTTTAATAGATGCATATTGATAATTGTTAATATTCGACGGATTCAGACTAAGCGCTGGATTTAACATTTAAATTTGTGTTGCAAGCCAAGCACTTACATGCACCGGGAAGAAGAAGGTGAACTCATGCAGGATCTCAGGGGCAGGTTCTACGTGGATCGTGCCACATTGCATTATTGCGACTTGGACAGGTAAGTACTGTGTTTACAATATCTGTGTAAGGGTAAGTTATAGGTTCTCTATAAACGGAGTGAAGCATCAATAACATCTTCTGTAATTGAAGATGTTCTTTCTTTTTCTTCTTCACCCATTCCAATCCACCATGGCAACTTCTCCCATAGACTGCAATTTGATCTACTGCAACAAACCCCAGCCAAATACAGATGGCCAAGCCACAAACCAGAGTTGCTAAATACATACGTCAGATCCAGTACAACTACAGATTCGATAACCTGACCCCATATATGCATCAACTCACATACTTTCACATACATGAATATAATGTTCAGCTATGTCTATCTCTGCAGGTATATGGTCATGTAACCTTGTGAGGGATTCTTCTCTAGGTCTTGAACATATTTGAACAAAAAGTAATTTAAGAAAATCAATGGGGCAGATTTATCAAGTGTCTGAAAGTCATAATATTTCCAGTTGCCCATGGCAACCAATCACAGCTCAGCTTTCATTTTACCAGTGCTCATGAATATTTTAGAGGGGAGCTGTGATTGGTTGCCATGGGCAACTGGAAATATTCTGACTTTCAGACACTTGATAAATCTGCCCCAATGTGTTAAGGTTTTTGTGCATTAAAATATGGCACAAATAAGGAAGCATGGTGCTATAAGTCTTTGGACAACCAATACATAATAGGACTCTCGGACAACCAACCACTTGTTCTTCTGGCTCTTTAAGTTTAAAAAGCAATAGTCACTGCCAACATAGTTTTCAAAGTGTCAGCCCCACCAGGATGTGCCCAGAACACATGCCCTTGTTACATGTCTGGTATATTGGTGGTGGCTTTAACTGGGTCAATAAGGGTCGCGGTCTTATTGACCCAGTGGGTCCAGGATCTAACACAATAAAAGGTTCCAGAGGACTAGAAACAACCAACACTGTTTGGAGTCAACTTAAGAACCTGTCACATTAATGATATGCCCTGTCCCTTTATGTCATGATAGCAATAGTTATGCTCTGGATAGTTGGAGGAACCATTTCTTCTGAGGCATCAGTCAGGCGCTGCTTTCTTTGTCTTAAATCAATGTACTCCAACACTGGAATAGTCTTTACCAAACATCTCAGCTTCCAAGACTGATAATATATAAGTATTCTGATGAACAATTCTTGTGTGAAACATTGATTCTTAGATCTGGTTTAGGACAACTGGTCTGCAAAGTTGAGCAAAGTTTAGTCCCATTAAGGTAATAGAGTCACAGCTCACTAAAGCACGACTGTTCCTTTAATCATATCAGTCACAGGACATTACTTCAGCGGAGCCTTCTATATGTCTAGCACCTGATTACCATCAATCTACAAAACATTAACTCCTATCCAGCTATACACAAATACCATCAGCCAAGAGGTTAATGAATCAGAAACATCATTGCCGTTGCGTTCCATTGTCATCCTGTTATAATGGCTGATCCGATTTGCATGGATTTTAAAGTGATAAATATTCATGTCCTAAATTGTCGAGACGAGGGGTAAGTAATCTTGTCTGCAGGGATTGTGCCACCAGTACTTTTATAATGTCACGTTGTGTTGTTTTTCTTTTTTTCTAATCATTCCCACAGCATTTGGCCTTATCAAGCACAAGGCTGTGTACACGAGACGATGATGGATTACCCGCACAATGTGACATTTATGTGCCCAAAGAGTCAAGAGCCATTCTGCTGTGGATTAAACCCTTCCACTTCTGGTGAAATTAATTCGGCACCCCTGAATACTCTGCCATGGTTTTACGTTTACCTTATAAATCTTATTTTCTTGTTTTATATAGGAAAGAATTCTAACATTTTCACCCATCAATTTTCTTGCAGATGACAAGAATGTGAAAACGGACGTCAAGGGATTTTATAATAAAGCCGTAAACTGGTGTTAACATTTACTGGTCAGGGGCAAATCCCTATCACCGTTGTTTAAACACGCAAAGTACAGCAGGGATAAAGGGACTGTGTTGCTTTTTAAGGGTGCCATTGTTTTCAATGCATCTTAAAGCATTGAAAAGAAAATATGAAGTTAATTTGCATTAAGTCTTAAAGGGGTGTTTCAGTTTTAGCATGAATTGATATTTTTTTAAATAATGAAAAGTTATAAAAATTTCCAATATACTTTCTGTATTAATTCCTCATGGTTTCTAGATCTCTGCTTGCTGTCATTCTATAGAAAGTTTCTATGTTTACTTCCAGTGGACAGAAATCTGACCATGGTCACACAGGTGCACGGCTCGTTATATCACACATCTGATTACTCTCTGTGATACTAACGAGACGTGCACCTGTATGACCATGATTTCTGTCCACTGGAAGTAAACATAGAAGCTTGAGGAATTGATAAAGAAAGTATATTGGAAAATTGTATAAATTAAAATTAAAACATTGTTCATCTTACTCCAATGTAGACAGAAGTATCCTTACTGTAAGACAGTACAACGAAACCCTATGTTATTTTCTTCCATTTGTTGGTCCTCCAGCTCTGTCACACTATTAATTCCCAGGGGGATCAATTGGTAGTCAGTTCCTTTACCATTCCTCTCTTTCTCCTATAAACTTCTGGAAAAGCCCTTTTCTCTCGCTTATATTGTGCACTACTATCTACCCACATTAAACACCTGTCTTGGTATGGACAAATTGGGAGGATGAGCTTGGTTCACTGATGGAGGAGGAGTGGGATCCCGCCCTTTCTACGCCTAAAGTAGTCTCGCCAAGTCTGGGAGATATGATGTCTCAAGTTTATTTACTGATCGGTTGTGTTTCAATGGAACTGCATATGCAATTAGGCTGAGCCACGCACTCAGATATTTGCATTGCATTGTTAAACGCAATGTGAACACCCATGGAACCTCACCCTAAGCATTCATATAATACTTTTTTCTTTTCTTGAAAGTACTGTATCAGTATCGAGTATCGTGATATTTCTCTGGGTATGGTATCACATTTAAAATTCTGGTACCGCTGCAATCCTAGTCTCTGTTGCTCCACTAATCAGTTAAATGAATAGACTCTGCACACTGGGGCAGTTTTATCAAACATTATGTGACAAAATTCAGTAGTAATTTGTGCTACAAAACTGTTTAAAATCTCTTGCATCTCATTTATTAAGAGTTTTTAATAAATGGGACATGGGAAAAAAATGTATAGGTTGCACCAAAAGGAGGCGCAGAGTTGGACTGGATAGTCTTAAACTTAGGTTTATCATTCAGCATTAGACATAATGATGAGCACAATTAAGGACTGTCTATGTAACTGTGACAGCCTAATCTAAGAGGTTGGAAGTAAAAATTAGGAGGTTGGGATAAAATTAGGCTACTTGTAAAAAAACCTGTTTTCTGCATCAAATATTGCAGTTTCAGGATAGGGGATAACAAGCTGATTGGCAAGAGTCTAACTGCTGGGATCCCCGCCCGTTTTGAGAAATTGCCATGCAGCAAATGGCAGTGCCAGAGATAGCCGAGTAAGCTTTGTGCTTGAAAACTACCAAAACTATACAATGGAGCAACAGGACACATGCTCACCCTTCCATTCCATTAGTGAGAATGGGACCTCCATTCTCTATATCAGTGGTGGCGAACCTATGGCACGGGTGCCAGAGGCGGCACTCTGAGTCCTTTCACCAGACAGGACCTCCTGCTGGTCCCATGATCCTCTGTGTACAGGGCGAGACTGGAAAGAAGCTACAATGATGCAAATTTTCCCTTCTTTCTTCTGAGTTGGTGTCATCAGCAGGCCAATATGATTGAACATTGTTGAAAAACAGGGAGCAATAAGATACTGCTTTACCTCACGATAAATGAGGGGGGTTTGGGGTTGCAGTTTGGGCACTCGGTCACTAAAAGGTTTGCCATCACTGCTCTATATCGTTGGGGTCCCGTTCTTGTGATTGGTAAGGCTCCCAGCAATTGGACCTTCATGGATCAGCTTGTTTTCCCCAATTCCTTTGATCAGGGATTTGTTTTAAACTGAGTAACACCCCTTTAGGCATTATTTTCACTGACTTTCTGATATTTGTGCTGTCAAAGACTAATTCTAGTCTACAATGTAACATTCAAGACTTTTATCAGTGGGAAATTTTTTCCCAGTTACCCCTTTTAGTAAATCTTGTGGAGCTGAGCACTCTTTCATACCGGTAGAACACTGTAGCCAACAGAGTCATGTGTATTTTATTTACGCTATCATAAAAGGAGCCATGTATGCGGCTGCTGGGGCCTTATTGTAATTGTGCTTAGAAGTCAGTGTTACAAATGTTGTTGTAGTGTACAAAAAAGTCATTCTTTGTATGTCTTTGTGTTGTAAAAAGTCGGGAAGTAAGAGTTCTACTTACATAGACTTCCAAATAAGGCCACCGTGTAGGCGTGTGAAATCTTATAGCCATGGATTCTCCACTAGGGGGATTCTGGGAAAATATGCAAAGTTTTCCAGGATGGGATAAGGAAAACCACGCCTCTTTTAGCCACCTTGTAAGGCAGCAAAAAGTGGAAGGCAACTAAAAAGGAAGGTGGGGCACATTTACTAAGGGCCCCGCGGACTGCACTTTCGTCAGACATCCTGGCAATTTCCACTTTACGCCACTGGGACAGGGATTTAAAAGGGGTTTTTGGTGCACGCGAGCAGATTTTGGTGCAATCGCGCTGGCTTTCATGCGGGTTGGATTTGGACAAACCGCAGGGTTTAACTTAAAAATAGTGTCATAAGCCATGCACTTACATGCATCAGGAAGAAGAATGTGAACTCCGCCGGACCTGAGCGGGGATCGACACACGCACGATCTTCATGAATCGCAGCAGGGTTCATCCTCGTCGGACAGTCCGGATCGGGGAACGTGCAGGACCGGGTAAGTAAATGTGCCCCATGGAGTCTCAGTTCCTAGAGCACCTTGAGTTATAAATATGACACTGCTCTCCATAATGTGCATGTCGTTGAACTAAATACCCTCATCACTGTGCTGCCTCTACTTCTGCCCCTTCTGCGTGCATGCCAGTGCCTCTAGATCAGCACAGTAGTCACTAATAATGTGTCTGCACCATTCAATGTCCAATACTGTGCCTTCTGTGCTGTCTTAAACTTATCAATACGGTATTTGTTGCCTGCAGCACTGTGCTTGTAGTTCTGGCGGCCCATTGGACTCCACCTGCTGTAATTGCTTGTCTACCTAAATAATGTGTTTGCTGTGCCACCCAGTACCTCCCAGCACAGTGATGGCGAACCTTTAAGCGGCCGAGTGCCCAAACTGAACCCAAAATCCCTCTTATTTATCGCGAGGTGCCAACCAAAAATTAAAGGCGTAACTTGTGGCTCCTTGTTCAACAACTTTATATTTGCCTCCTGAGGTCATCAACACAGTAGAAAGATGGAACTTTTTCATAATTTTCATAAATGTTTCATAATTTTAGCTTCTTTCCAGTTTCCCTCTGTATACAGAGAATTGTGGGGCCAGCAGGAGGTCCTCCAAAGATATGACTGAAAGCAGCATCTTTTAAGTTGTTTGGAACTGCAGGAAGATTCTTTGAGTCCTGTCTGGTGTGCTGGGGTGATGGCCCGGGTGCCCACAGAAAGGGCTCTGAGTGCCGCTTCTGACCAGTGCCATAGGTTCGCCACCACTGTCCCAGCATGTGCCTGCTTCTTTCTACAATGTCCCTTTTGTTAACTTTCCTTAACTGCTTCAAGACTCTCATTAAGCCATCCAGTTCCAGTACCTTAAGAGTGAGTAAAATGGAAAAGTAAAATGAAAAATTATGGAAAAATTTTGTTACATTTGCTAAGATATTCAATCATCTGTATTATAAGTATGAAAGTATAAATGAACGTGACTCCCTAGGTACAATAGCAACACATTCTCAGCTTAAATCACAGCCTTGACTTAACGTATAACAATTTTTTTTGTTGCAAAAATATGCATACAGTATTCTTTAATTCTGGTTGTGTATACTGTACATTACTTATATGGTATCGATATGGACACACATAGAGGAGAAATTATTTGTATACGCTGCACGGTCCAGTATCCTCTTGTTTGCTAGAGAGGGCAGCCTTGCTCTTTCATAGTGTAACCAGAGCGTCAGCCAATACTGGAGACGACGGCGACACTTAAGAAGAATAAGAACAGGAAACCTAGCGAGTCTTACTATGCCGTAACAGTCCTGTTACTCATTATAATGGGCTGGATGTAGCAATTACCACACACATGCAAATAACACCTTGGTCTCTATGATAATAAAAGGAATGGTGACCATAATAACCTATGAAGAAGTAAAACAAACGCTCACCGTGCTTATTAAAAATATTATAATTACATTTGTTTGTTTCTTTTGCACCTCTACTCTCTGACTTTTATCTTTTTTTACTGCTCTATAGACATTTTCTAATTCAGTTTTACAAACAATATTATGGAAATGAATCTCCCGCTCTTGTCTCATAGTCTGGACTGGATTTTATTTCTTAGAGCAGCAGTTTGTACTCCGGAGCAGACATTCCTACCATAGGTAGAGACGAGAACCATTGTCATAGCACGATGTAGTCTATGCTGAATTGGTCCACCAGCATCACACCTATATTGATGCAATCTTCAAATGCCCCCCCTCCACACTTCCTTTTCTCTTAAAATCTTTTAACCTTGTTCATAGAAATTACAGGTATCCATGAGGCTTGATCATCAGCAGTGAGTTTCGGAAATGGAAAGCATATAATTTTTATGTCGTACCATCTGTCATCTTCATTGTGGGGTGGGGTTGCACAGTTTAAAGTGGTTGGCCGCTTTTCAATAAATCTCTTCCATTAGAAATGTACCTGTACCTGTGTCTTTGCCTCCTTTGAAAGCTGTGTCTTTGCCTCCTTTGCAAGCTCCCCAGTTCTTCCCTGCTGCCATTTGCATACACAAATAACTTTGTCTCTCTCAATGCACCAGGTCATCCGTGTGACATTGACCTCTGAATGTCTCTATTCACAGTCTAACCACACAGACAGAAAACAGGGAGAGGGGAGGGGTGCAGGATGAGTCATAACTTTGCTGCTGCAGCTCCTCCTATTCAGCCAAGCTCAGAAATATAAAAAAAAGAAGCTTGGAGGGTCTGCACACAGTACAAGTCGTAAGACTGCTGATTCACTTGATAAACATGCAGACATTGTCCACAAGGAAGTAAAAGCACATGCACAACTTATGTTAAAGAGTGACCAACCCTTTTTAGGTCTGCATGAAGAAACAAAATGATTAATGGGAACTGGGGTACACAGAGTTGTAGATTTGCTTGGTTTCCCCTTGTTTATCAAGCTTGATTTTGATGAAAGATTGTCTTTAAAGGAAATCTACCACCATCAAGGATAGTAAACCAAGAAAGCTGACATAATGGTGTGGCCCCACTGGCAGGATCCCCTCTTCTTAAAGCTTCCTTTGCCTTTGTGTTTAAGAAAAAACAGGCTTTAAAATTATGCAAATGAGCCCCTAAGGCACCAGGCAGGCTGCATTAACACCTATAGATTCTGGAGCCCCTCAGGCTTATTTTAAAACCTTTTTTTGTAAAAAGAAGGGTGTTGGAAGCTAAAAGAAGATCAGACCCTGACAGAGGGGGCCCACACCAGTATGTCAGTGTGCTTGGTTTACAATCTTTCATCCTGGTGGTAGATGTCCTTTAATATTATTGCTTATACATCTTGAAGAGAAACTGTATTGGTACTTGGCCTAACTTTTTACACAAAATGGGTAACATTGTGCCATAACTACTACTACCTAACACCAAGTTGCTTTAAACTCTAAATACAATACCCACTCTACCTTTTCCAAACTGGCACCTAGAAAATCTTATACTTGGAGGGGATATGGCCAGACTGAAGTATATAGCTATGTGGAAATGCAATACACCAGCGGACGGGTATATACTGTGAGGTGCAGCATAAAGCAACAAAATACAGCAATACAATAATAACAAAAGACATATCTAAATGGCACAGTATACCATACTTAGTAAGGAGGGTGGACACACACCATTACCCTAGTACTGAAGGAGAATCGCATGTGATTTTGCCTTTTAGGTTTTACATACATTCGTAGAGAGTACGGGGAAGGTGTGTATGGCTATAATAATATGTTAAGGTATGCAAGTTTGAAAGCTTTTTTTATAGCACACCTTGAGGCATAGTTTTCTTGGGAATACATTTTAGCTCTGTTATCATTCATGTAGAAAGCCTGCACTTTTTCCCCAAATCTGTTTTGTTATGGCAGAGAATTGTCTTATACACGGTACGATTGCTGACATGTAGATAATTGCAAATCCCATCCCTGAGGCCACAGCTAAAATTTCTGGTCTGAAGTTTTTGACGGCAAAATTATTTGGAAAGCCAGAGAGTGTCTGCTTTTTTCAGCATCAATATTTCAGAGCTTTCCCATCAAGTTAAGCCTTGCAGCAATTCAAAGTGTAATGTGGGCAGTCACTAGTCAAACAGATCACGATGCAAGGTGACAGCATGTACCGAGCACTGAGCGATCATATATTGTTACTGTGGTTTACTTTGAAGAAGTATTTTTTTTCTATTTTTCTACGGAACATGTGTACTGCAAAAGATATATACTTAAAGGAGTATTCCATAAATCCGTCACTTGCTGAGCAGGGCGGTCTTACTGGAGAGACCTACTGGATGTGTAATAAAAGGGACAAGACATCTCTGTGATCCATTCTGTACCCATTAAATATGTTGACAGACCCCAAATATTGAATGTCTCAGTATATTGCACATCACAGGGGGAGACTCAACTCCTGAATCTAACTCCTGTCTTGCAGCCATTATGACTTGATTTCAATTGATCTATAAGGGACTTAAACCACACATCTACCACCAGGATGAAGGTTCTTTAGGTGTTAATGGAACCTGGAGCCCCTCAGGCTCATTTGCATAAAGTCCTTCATCCTGGTGGTAGATGCCCTTTAAATGGAGTCATGACTGAATAACAGAGCATATGAAACCTCTACAGTCTGAAAAAAGGTATCAGATTCAGGATCTGCCTTTATCAAATTTTTATATGTGCAAGATAGAAATTCCTTTATTTATATAGGGCTCAAAGATTATGCAGCATTGTACAGAGCTTAACAAATCAGTCCTTGTCCTCATGGGGCTTACAATCTAATCAACCTACTAGTTTGTTTTTGGAGTGGAAACCGGAGGACCAGGAGGAAACCCATGGAAATCGGAGAGAACATACAAACTCTTTGCAGATGTTGACCTGGATGGGACTTGAACCAAGGACCCCAGTGCCGCAAGGCTGTTGTGCTAACCACTGAGCCATCGTACTGTCATTACATATATTTTCAAGGTGCTATAAAACATAAAAGAACCTTTATTTACCTCTTTGTGGTGCTCCCATCACTGCAGGCCTCCTTTGTTATATCCAGGACTTATGACGTCATGATCTTAGCATGCACCAACTTCAGCCTTACCAAAAGTTTCGACAAGTACCTTAAAGTTAAAGGGGTTGGCCACTTTAACTTTTGGGGTTGGCTTAGAAATCCATTTGTCCCACTTACCCTCATTAAGAATTCTTCCCCTTAAAGACTTCTTTTTTAAATCCTGTTATTCCTTTGTATATCCTTTAATCCTATACTCTATATAACTTGTATGACTGTGGGATGATTGCCCAGATAAATGGACATTTACACAGATAGATTTGTTATATAAATTATGTGTTGCTAGCCATTATGATTTCTTCAACCTTAATGTAAAATATAATTATGACATCCCAAATTCTGTACCAGCTGCTGGATTCAAAAATTTCCATATTTTTTTTCCAGGTGCTGACCACTGAATACCATGCCAAGCTGGTATCCTTGTGCCCTGCGTTAGAAAGCTGAAATCCTGGCTGAGTGTGATGCCCAAAAGCCGTGCCAAGTACACCTCGTCCTGGATGGCGGTCCCTGTACAGTCGCTGCAGCTGTCAGCTGTCTCTTGTGGACACTATGGCCAGAATAAACGCTGAATATTTTACAGATAGGGACACCCCTGCTGTCTGCATGTAATGAACAGTGTCAGTCTATCCTGAAGCAATGACAATCTGCTTCATACCGTTTCCCTCTCTCAATATGAGCCATGGCTATGAAAGCTCACAGAGCAGTACGGCTGAACCTCTCAAAGCAGCTCAAATTTTACCTTAAAACAACAAATGGGCCGTGAGGTTTCCCTGTGTCCACAATGAGTAAAATGGTGTGAAATTATGTGAAGGGACATTTATCAGAAAGAAAAAAAATACATTCTACATGAATTCTGTACAACTGCTGGGCATGAATCTTCTTCATACAATGAGGACATCAGCGGGCTGCAAAAGTATTATCACCCCTTAAACATGTTATAACAACATAATTACTTGTATTTTGATAATTTTTATTATTTGGTAGAGCAATATAAAGTATGAAGTAAAAAAAAATGATATGTGCCTTTACAAATTGCTGCAAATTTGAAAAACTGTGTGGCGTGTATCTATATGTGCTGCCCCTGGACTGTGATAACCCTAAATTAAAGACAATGGAGGTTATTTATCAGGTGCTGGCACACAATGCACTGACATATGATGTCCCCGCCCCGCCCTTCCTACGCAACAGATAAATCAGGAGGCTGTACCCATCGGCAATTCCATACCAGGCCCAGTCTGGTGTAGACTGGCGTATTAACCGATGCCCGTTCAGGCCTGCATGGGCGCAGGCTATAGCTAGTCTGCAGGTAGAAGTTGCTGGGCTCCCCTCCTTTTTCATGGCCTCATGGTTTGGGGATGGAATAAAGGGGGTAATAATCGCAATTCATGGCATTGCACCATGACTGTCTATGATAGACTCCCTCCATGTCTATAGAGACGGTCCAAAACAGTCTTCCTGTGTTCATAGTGATTGTTCAAGGCAGCCTGTGTTTGTAGAGACAGTCATAGACAGTCATAGACAGTCTTTGTTAGTCACTGTAGTAACTGCCTAAGAAAATCTTCCCCAGTCTTGTCTCTGTAGTGACTGTCTAAGACAGCCTCCTCATGTCAATAGACACTGTCCAAGACAGCCTTTCCCTGTATGTGTAGAGACTTCTAAGACAACCCTCCTTCATGTTAGACCACATGCGCACAATTGTATGGGGGCCGGTGATATGGCAGCACAATTTCAACCCACACACACAGTGGGGCTTATTTACCAATGGTTGTGGATCGCCCTTTCGTCAAACTATTTGCCGTTTTCGGGATTTGCGCAGCTTTGACAGGTATTTAATAGGGGTTTGGGCGGGAACTGTGTCTCACGCGATTGGATTGTGGCGCAGCTGCGCTGGCTTTCATGCAACAGAAATCGGGGGACGTGTTGTTGGACGATCCGATTGATTCGGACGGAGTGCGGGATTTAACTTTTAGATTGTGTCGCAAAACAATGCACTTCCATGCACCAGGAAGGTGAACTCTGTCGGACCTGAGCGGGGAAGTGACACATGCAGGTACATCTCAGTGAATCGCGGCAGAGTGCATTATCGTCAGTGCATTTTCTGTGAACTCCAGCAGATGGGTAAGTAAATGTACCCCAGTGTCTCCTCACACCGTCGGGCTTCCTACAGAGTGGGGAGGGGTAAGGAGTGCTCAACCCTCCTTCTTACTCTTCCTGGCAATATGCTTGCCGGGGTTATGGGTGCATGGGTCTTAGAATACCTTATGAAAAAGATATTGTCCCACATGTACTAAAAACAGTGCACAGTGTGTAGTGAAGGGTGGCCAGATGCAGGATTTGTGCTTCATGAATCTGGCGCTTCCTGCACTTTTTTTTGGTGCACCTTTAACATGGGCCGTGCGACACATTTCTGTTGGACTTTGTATGATAAATGTGGCGCCGAAATGCCCCTTTCAGGGAAGAAATTTGAGTTGCATGAAGAATAGTGAAGCTGCAACACAAAATGGTGGCATGTGACATAACTGTGATGCAGACACTTCTTAAATACATGTGCGAGCAATTCGCATCTAAAAGAAAACTGGAGCAAAGCCCTTAGTATATGTGCCCCATTAGCTTTAGAATTTGCCAGGACAAAGAATTTGTTTCATAAACCTATATGAATTTGATATCTCAGTGATATCACAGAGAATAGAAGTGTCATTTGGAGTGCAGAGTGAAAGCTGTAAAAGCGGTGGCCACATGGCGCAAATACGTTTTTTTAAATTAATTCCAACGAGTTTGGAATTTTTTTCCCGCTTCCCAGTATATGGCATGGAATATTAAATAACATCACTATGAAGTACAATTTGTTACGCAGAAAACAAGCCCTGATACAGTTCCTTACATGGGAAAATAAAAAAATTACAGATATTTAAAGTGGGAAGGGAAGCAAAAAATGCAAACTAAATATTGGTGGCATTGGTGGGAAGGAGTTAAAGGGGTTTTCCAACGAAAGAAAATTCTCACATTTCAATCCCCTAGTGATGTTAACACAATAAGGATCATATTAACCCCTGACTTTACAATTTGTATTGCTGTTTTAGCTCCTATCACTCTCTATGCTGCTCAGTATAAAATCCCAGGGTGTGGGTGGGGCCTCTCTAAGCAGACACATTATTATCCATCTAGTTCTGTGGGGTGACAATGTGGTTACATTATCAGGGTACAGGTGTATATACACTTTCATCTGGCTTCTGACATTGTACTAACACACTGACAAATAGACAGAGAGATGAGACAGATGAGAGATGCATGAGATTAAACAGGCTGACAGACCATTACACTGTTACACTGTGAGCCCTGCTACATCTCACAGATATGTGCCTGGCTTCCCCTGCCCCCGGATCACTTATCTCACTGTAGCTTGTAGTTTGCAGCCTCGCTCTCTGCTCACCATGTGCTGGTAGGATGTGATCAGTGAGTATCTGTGAGCTCCGGGCAGGGTGTGTGGCTACAGCCACACAGTAGAGACAGACAGAAACTCAGCTCCACAATCTCATCCAAGATGGCCACCACCCGACCCTAAGAGAAGTTACAGGGTCGTGTCTAGGGGAAACTGAAATTGTGTACAGCAGGACTGATAGAGACAGGTTGGATTTATATCTGTGAAATGCTGTATTTTTGTTAATAACAGTGAATTAGTGGTATTTTGTTATCCTGAGTACATATAAAAAAAACTTGTTTTCAGGGGAATACCCCTTTAAAGCAAATCTAAAGGTTTAAATAAAAATAAGTGCATATATTTTTGTCGCCTAAACTTTTATCTAAATGTATCCGGGCAGAACAGCATGTTAACCCCAGCTCTCCAGTCCCACCATGGTTGTGCATTGGAATGCGTAATATTATCCAAATACAGATAAAGTGATAATATTGCTAATAATTATAATAAGGAACAGTTCTCCAGATGAATGCATTGCAGCATAGCTCAGCAACAGGTTACTCACTACTGCTGGAGGCAGATCTCTCCTCTTAATCCCAGATGAATCCCTTTGCTTTCCACATGTCAGACTAAAATCACTCCTCTCTTCTAGCTTTGTTGTGGTAGCTTTCCTTTGTTGCCGTTCATTACATCTAATCTTTTATTAATTATTCGGTCACGTCAAAAGGACATAATAAGTTTTGATCATCTACAACAAAGCAATCGAAAAATAAAGGCCGTATACAGAAGCAGCTGCTGTGACTGTCACATTGTAACCTGCTACCCTGTATGTCACGATGTTCTTATATTCAATAGGATACTTTATATTTTTGGGAAACATCTGTTTTTAAATCTAAATGAGTTAATTTTTAATTTTTGTCATGCCCATACCTAAAACATTTTCCCAGTAGCCATCATCATCAAGTTGAAATAAAAGAAATCTACCATTTAAATCAAGCATGGATAAACCACCCTTACGCATAGATCCAGGCACTGTGACTGTGGTAAATTTTCCTATATTTGTTATCCATGACTTCCTTCCTTCTAAAATCAACTTTTAAAATTATACTAATGAGCCTTAATGGCTCTGGGGTGTTACCAGAGCCCCTCTTTGCTGCAGCTTCACAGGATATTACATTTTACCACCCTTTGATCTCTCAGAACTACCCCCTCCCTCTGCTTGATGTAATCTTACAGCAGAGGTAGTTTAAGGACAGAGGGGCAGGGAAGAAGTGCTCCTTCACATTGTAACAGCCTTTGAAGCTACAGCTCAGAGGCGCCCTGGGGGCAGGAGTTAATCTAGCCTCTCTTCTGCCTGAGGTGAATTATAGAAAGATGCTCCCCCACCGCTTGGTGAAATAGTTAGGCACTATGTTATGTACTAACAATCAATTGGGGTATCCACGGATCATGGCAATGGGATCTGTTGTATCACAAATTGACAGAGAAGTTGGTTCCACATGCTCCCTGCTGCTCTTCTGATCTTTTTGTGGCAGTGTTAGCGGTTGCTGACACTCCATCAGACAATGAACGGATCCCAGTTCCTGGGAATGACAGGAGTCCCACTTCTGGGATCTCCACTGATTAGCAAGTTATTTCCTATCCAGTGGACAGTTCATTCTCTCTACTGGCAGCAATTAATATTAAAATGAATGTATGAGGAAGCTGGAAAAATTCAGAATGCAGCAGAAATCACAAAAAACACCCTTTTCGTTCAGTTACTCTCATCATGGTCTCCCCCTTTTCACTCAGTTACCCCCCATGCCCCCCCTCCTTCTCATTCAGGTTTCCCCTCCCCTCACTGTAGCCTTGTACAGTGTACACTGCCTTATCTTGCAAGTCATGTGATCATGACATCATCGCAGGTCCTGTAGCATCCTGGTAGCAATATTCTCCTGGCACGATAGGACCTGTATGACGTCATTTCATATTTCACAGTATGTTATCAGTGTGCTTAAAGGGGTTATCCGGGTATACAAATTTACTTATGGCCGGGATGGCTATTTAAAAATAACAGACGTGTACTTAACTCCTACGGCCCCGCTGATGTCCCGCGCTGTGGTCCGTCTCATCTGTGAGCCGGTTTGTATACACGGGCACACAGGGAGCTTCTGGCCGGTCGGAAGCTCCCATCCGACACCATTTCCCAGCGCTTATAACGTTGAGACATAGGGACGGATGGGAGGAGCCGGCCACATCGCGGACCGGAAGTTCCCTGTGCGTGGCTTCTGTGCCCCTGTAAACAAACAGGGGCACGGATCAAACGGACCGTGGCGCCGGACATCAGAAGTGCCGGAGGAGGTAAGTACACCTTTATTATTTTTAAATAGTGCGCCCCAGCCCGGCCATAAGTACATTTATATACCCAGATAACCCCTTTAATACGATTCACAGCACAAACCAGTGGTTGCTGCACCCCTGTCTGGGGGTTGTTACTTCTGGCTCATTAGTATAATTTTAAAAATAGATTTTAGAAGGAATTACAAATATAAGAATATTACCGCAGCCACGGTGCCTGGATCTATGAGTAAGTGTCCCTGGTTTATCATGATGGATTTTGATGGTAAATTTCCTTTAAGATAACATCACTAAATTTGCTGCAAATTCCTTATATCAACTTTCTGTTATAGGGAAGTGTACCTTTCATTATAAAGAGGTTTCTTGAATTTGGAAAATATCCTTGAGATGGAAAGAGTGCTTCTCGCCCAAGAAGCAAAAAAAGCTAAAAAATAAAATGTTCCAAAAAAAATGCTTAGCTTAACATTTTTAGTTGATCTTTATATCTTCTTTTTAATACATTAGCACCTGCTGCACTATGGTCAGTGATTATGGCAGGCAGATGACAAATTCAGCTCTGCTCCATCTGTATTGCTGTATTATCCTGGTGACAATATAATATATGCAAGTCTGCAGTTTGTCTGTACAGAGCATAGGCAGAATACAAAGGTCAATATGATTAAATGACAAAGAGCGATGTACTAGAGGAGCGCTGATCTGTAAGAATCTCTTCACCCGGGATCAAAGAGAAGAATATATTATCAGGGGCCTCAGTAATTAAAATGCCGGACCTGATCTTCTGTAGGTGGTGGTGAAAAGCAAACAGATGCTAAGACTTCCACTCTACAGACGTGTGATGACCTTGAACTCTTTGTCAGTAACCTCAATGTCAACCATATTTCATTCCAACGCCTAGGAAATTGCTCAGGTCAAAAGTAAAACTCTTTTACCAGCATTAAATGTAACTTCATGACATGGAATCCATCCAGGGAACTTATTTCAATTATGTTCCTGGTGGATAGTTTTTTTTTAAAATGTACTTTCCAGTGTAATGACGTTTGTTTGGGCCAAAGGGTTAAATAAGAAGGCTAAAGAGAGATGGAAAGCTACCCGCTTATTTAATGTATTGTTAAGATATTGCTTAAAACTGAAATAAAGGGACAGTTGTTTTGTTATAAAAACAGCGCCATTCTTGTTTATTGGCTATGTCTGGTATTGCAGCTAAATTCAGTCCAATTAGCAAATTTTTCATAAGACTTGATTTAGGTTTGAATAATATTTGGTCTAAACAAGTGCTTTAATTGGTTAAAGAAAATGGTATACAGGTACTCAAAAACACATGTATAAAAAGATAATAACAGAAGTCTAAAATATATGGTGCAAACGCTAAACTAACGTTTTAATGTATTTACATTAAAATATTTACACATTACACAAATCTACAAATGGCGCACAATACCCTCCTACTGCCACACCCACAATTATAATATCCCTCTTAATATTTTACGGCACATTATAATACCTACATTTCTTTAGTCTCCCCCCTCCCACCGACTCATAATACCCTCTTATCTGTTGGCCCCTCGCAGATCATGCCCTTTTATTAATCCAGAAATGCATAACAAAGAAATGTGTCATATATGCGTATAGAAAAAGAGTAAAAATTTGTATTTTATACAGATATATACGCACTGCAGCAACCAAAGATAATAATAGTTAAATAAGTGACAAACACCAAAAGATCACTAGCAGGGTCTCAAGTTGTGATAGTGTTGGTACCTCTGCAAATGTCATGGAGCCCCCCACAATCAATAAGTCCAATAAATGTGCCTGGCAGTTAGAAACAATAAGCATGGGTACGTGGGTAAATGTGTATGAAAAAGCCCACAAAATATACCACAAATCATGTAAAAGATAATGAACATGAACAGCCAGAAAAAGTGTATGTATCAAAGTAATCGGCAGATAGGCTAACCAAATACACACTCCCTAAACAATTACATGTATAAATACCACCTGGATACAGACCTACGAAGAAAGGGGGGTAGTTGACAAAACACCCCACACGTACCAAGAATGGCTTCCTCAGGGGTGCCCTTTTATTCATCCCTCCCCCTTGCTTTAACTTCCTCTTCCACATAGTGCCCTCATCTTCTCCTCATACTCTGCCCCCTCATCTCATGTCTAGAGAATCCAGTTGTGAAGATGACATCCTCGGAAGCGAAAAATATTTGTTTTTATCTGACTAGTGGGGTAAATGTACCTTTGTTTTGACTGGACTTCTTTTTTTGTGCTGGATTTTGGTGCACGCGATAGGATTTCGCCGCAAACACGCCGGCTTTCACGCGATAGAAATCAGGGGGCATGGCCGTCGGAAAACCCGACGGATTTGGAAAAACCACAGAATTTAAAAACCGAATTGTGTCGCAAAATCAATCACTCACATGCACCAGGAATAGGTTGGTGAACTCCGGCGGACATCGGCAGCAGCGACACCTGGTGGACATCGGGCGCACGACCTTAGTGAATCACCGGAAGACCCAAATCCTCGTCAGAGAAAGCGCCGCTGGATCGCGACAGAACCGGGTAAGTAAATGTGCCCCAATGTATTAAAAAATGCTAAACTCCTAAAACACATCTGACCAGAAAAAAAGAAGAAGAAAAAAGCCAGGAGCACAAAGCCAAAATAAAGGTACATGTGCCCCCATGTGTCATAAAATGGGGCACATTTACTAAGAACAGTGCAGTCTGTACTATGTGCACTTACCTGTGTAGTGCAGGGGACGGCAGATTCCGGATTTCTGGCGCACGTTCTTCATGAATCTGGCGCCTTCAGTAGTTCTTCGACAGAGTTCACCAATTGGTGCACCTTTAACATCGGCCAATTTTGTCAGACTTTGCATGTTATATCTGACGCACGGTCTGACTGTGAACCGGAACGCCCGCTTCAATGCAGAAATTTGTGTTGCATGAAGACTACTGCATTATGCGCCACAAAGTGTCATGTCTGCCACAATTGTGTCTCAGACACTTCTCTGGTGCAAGCAGTTTGCACTAGATAGAACAGAACGTGCAAAGTCCTTAGTAAAAAACTGGCGCACAGCCCTTAGTAACTGTGCCCCAATTTGTAGGCAGTTTACATTTCCTGTTTCCCAATGATCTATAATTTTACAGAAAATTACGCATTTCAGCCTATGAGTGCACCAATGCCAAGGTCATATCTGCTTGGAGTCCTTTATTCTTCTTTACACCATCCCCAGCACCAAACACTACCGCCACTGCACACAATGATTGATCCCAATCAGAAAGAAGGTGTAGAACAACCTGTGAACCAGCAGACGTGGATCTAACCTTGGTGCACATGGAGGCTAATCTGCATAAATAATACCAGAGATTTCTCTAAAATGAAATATCACTGGGAAGTATCTTGTAAAGTGCTGTACACAACTCTGGTTTCAGTTGTGGATGAATGGGGAGATGGTAAAGTCCATTAAAGAAAGCACCAGAAAGCGCTAGAGTAGATACCATATGTAGGTAATATTGGTATAACTGGCTTATGGGGTCCACATGAATGTGCGCGACCCCTGTACTGAACCCCCGGCCATGTCTCTGCCCATAGGACTGTAGTTATGGCCCTTCCTCTGACCCATACACTATTCTCCCCAGACTGTAGATATGTTATTATAGATGTGGATATGTGGCCTGGCACAAGTAAAAGATTGCAGTAATAGGTAACACATCACCAGAGACTATAATAAGTGACACCACACAGTAATGGAGACACAGACACATTGCATAGATTCAATACATTTTATTAAAATCAATTTTTATGCTTGAATTTGAACCATCCAAAGTAATATAAAGGATTTACTGCATCAAAGTGTGAACCAAAGGAAGGCGAAAATAACCCCCATTGAGGGGGAAAAAATTCCTTCCTGACCCCATGAACTGGCGATCGGCTACTCCCTGGTTCACTGCAGTGATAGCCCTGGATGGGACCCTGTCACACTTATATTATATCTTACTTATTGTCTTCTATCAATCAGAAATAACTAAACCTATTACCGTATTTATGTTATTCTTATTCATATAGTATTCTATTTGTTATATAAAATATATTTCTCTACTTTGTTATTTCTATCATTTTATGATATTTCATGGTTATTACCTATTTTTATCTCTATATATGATCCGTATCCTATACTAAGCTTATCTACGCTTATACATTTCCTATGTACTATATGTATTATATGATATGATTCCTACTAATATTATATATATATACTAATATTTAAGGGGTTTTCAGGGCTCAAAAATATTTCTCATTTCAGTATCTATCACTAGTCCAGGCCAAATGTAGGCAATGAAATCCCATACTGGAGTAGTCACAAATTGTGAATATTTTTTGAACCAAGAAAAAAGTCCTTCTATTATATTGACCTAAAAATAATCTAATACAATAAATATCCTTATATTTTTTTCAATTCTTTCTATATAGTTTTAGGACTAAAATATTATCTTCCTCATGTTATTCTTATTAATATCTTAGTCTTTTATACATATATATATAACATTTTTCTCTAGTTTCTTACTTCGATTATTTTTATGATATACAATCATATTTTATGCCTATTTTCTCTATCTATATGATTCTTATCCTATATTAAGCTTATCTGACATTCATATTCTATACTGTATATACTATATCATTTTCAATTATACTTATGCTTAAACCTTTTTAGTTTTTTTGATTCCCTTACTATTTTTCTATGTACTATAGATATAATTCCATTTTACTCTTATCTATCTTATATCGTATATATACTGATTTATGCTATAATTCATAATATTACTATCAATATATTAGTAAAAATGTTTTCCAGGAAAAAGTTGATATGATATACCATTTACATAAAGATTGATACTAAGGCTGCATTCAGATCTCGTTTTTCGCAGTCTGTTGGAAGGATACGTCAGGGGGTTTCCCAGTGTATAACACAGAGCAATAGTGTATCCCACTGTAGGCTCATACACTGGGATACATTCTCTGGTTCAGCTCTTCCCCCTAAAAACAGGAGAAGAAGTGAATAGCAGCAGCAGCCAGGGATTTACTTCTGACGGCTGTTTTGGACTGTTACATCAACATGGAAACACCCACAGTGTACGCTCAGCGGAGGTCCGGGTTGGATGCCATTCAGTGACACCTGTCCCCTATAGCATCCAGTGGCCTCCAATGAGCATGTGCTGCCCTTTCCAGCAGGAAGCAAGATGCTATAGTTCAGTCTGCTGCCCATTTTCATCCTGTATTTCCTGCTGGACATATATGTATACCTAGCAGACAGAGGCAAGAAGGATTCCTCTGTCTACCAGTGTAAGTCTATGGACATTTTCAACAGATAAGCTGGGAGATTTTTTGGGATATACACTGAATGTGCAAACATCAGATCTGGATTTGAGAATTGTGATAAAATGAGGTATAAAATCAGTGTATGAGTGTTTAGGGTACAGCGACTGTGCTATCGGGTGAGGATATAAGGGTTGGAGTGTAATGTGTATAGTGTGGGGTCAGTATGTGAAGGATAGGGTTCAGATAGAATGATAGAGGGTCTGCATATGATGGTCAGGTATTTGTATCTGGGAATAGGTTTGTTTTATCCTGGAAATCATCTTTATAATATATATACATCTATATCTTTACTTATATCTACATATTTAGCTAATAGACAAAAACGTGTAGAGCAGCACTGCAAAAATACCTTCATAAACTTAATCCTGGGTGCAAGCCAACAGAGTACAGCGATCCTCCAGGTAAATAGATACATAGAATTTTGCAGCGATCTATGTACCTAATGAAAAAACAAGTGGATTCATTCCAAACACATCACAACGTTTCAGCTTCTACATGTCGTGATGTGTTTGGAATAAATCCGCTAGTTTTTTATTGGCTACATGAAGTGCTGCTGAATTCTTTGTATTTATATATATATATATATATATATATATATATATATATATTACCAAGACAGTCATATGATTCCTAAAGTCTCTCATTTAATAATTTCATAATAATGAAATTTAGGATCTATTCTAGTCTTAGCTAATTCTTGCAAATACAGAATAGAGACAGCGGTCCAGCTGTGTTCTCTATGTAGTGGCCAGAACCAGAACCTGCACCTGAGATTCCATACACTTATCACTGTCACTGATCACTGAGAATGGAGAAGGACCTTATTAGTATTTAGCTGGTCCTTATTTACTCTTTATCATGGAAAACCCCTTTAATAACTTGTACTCTACAATCTATGTCTATCATTATCTTATACATAGCTCCTACTTACAAGATTTCTATAGAATAAAGAGGTAGCACTGGTTAACATGACTGGCCTAACTAGTTAACCAGATGTGATAACTAGTGTTAGGTAATACAGGGAACCACCCATTATGTGCATTAAGTTAACAGTTCAGGTGCTGTTAAGCAGTGCTAAATCTGTATTTTCAGTATTTTATAACTTGCTTCATTAAACCTATTATTATCTATTACTATTATTATTTTTAATTAAAATAATAATAAATATACTATATACTAGTATTAAATTACTCAACCAATTATTACAGGCACATGTTATAAATAGATAGGCTGACACACATGTGTCCCTTCTATAAATCTATATGACCAACTCTTTGCATAGAAATATAAAACCAAAAAAGAATCAAGAGAATTCAGGTCCAATTAAATCAATACTTTATGAAGAAAAAAAAGACATAAAAATAGATATGAATAACACACATATTAAAAATTGGACATATATTTAATTGGACCTGAATACTCTTGATTCTTTTTTTGGTTTTATACTAATATTAAAGCAGTTTTCAGGGCTGAAAAAATACTTTAATAAAAATGCAAATTCTCTACATTTCTATACTCTAGTCTCACTAGTCCAGTGCAGGTAAGGCCTAATTTAGGTGATGAAATCCCATACTGGAGTAGTCATGAATTGTGAATATTTTTTCAGCCAAGAAAAAAATCACCGCTAATAAATTGACCTAAAAATATTCTAAAACAATAAATATCCTTATATTTTTTTAATTTGTTTATATATTTTAAGTACTATTTATGGCCTATACTTACCTACACTTATCTTTACTTACCTTACTTACCTAAACACTCTACCAATGAAGGAGGCAGCCCTGGCCCTTAATCTCCTGAAGATTCGTCTTGCAGGAATGCAGGACCAGGCGAAGCAAGATGTCTCCTCCATGTCTCCAGCAGGCACCTCTGCAGTCTCTTCTGCAGGCTCTTCTGCTGTCTCTTCAGCAGGCACCTCTGCAGTCTTCTCTGCAGGCTCTTCTGCTGTCTCTTCGGCAGGCACGTCTGCAGATTCTTCTACAGGTTCTTCTGCTGCGTCTGATGAACTCTCATCTTCTGTCCACCAGGATGTGTCCGACGATGACTCCTGTGAAAGAAATGGAGTCACATGAAAGACTGATTGATCGGCAGACCCCCCATGTGTGCAGATCCTAGATGCTGGACAGCAAGAAGAGGTTTGTGCTCTGACTACTCAGGTTTGGTACATTACAGGATTAAGCCATGGACATATTGGATATTCCCAATCATCCCTAATGCTGTGTTTATCTTCTAGCTTCTTTATCCAGGTAAGTTATCTAAGGACGCTCTCCACATAACTGTACAATACTTAATATTGTCTTGTACCAAAACTGTTCTAATTTTCTCTTTTATACCCCAATAAAAAAAAAACATATTATCTGCTGACATCACTTACATCGTACTCCAGGATGCTCAGTCCGTCCTCCACGTTCATGTAGATCGGCTGAAATAGATCAGGTGATGGTTAGTTTTTTGTGTCATTTAGTTTATTATCACTAGTGCATGTACAGAGAAATAGTGAGTACATCCTGCACTATAGAGGTTCTTGACTCTGTGTATCTGTCAGGTTTGTATGTGATCAGCGAGTAACAAGTGAAATCACAGAATAGAAGAGTGGGGGCATTTGCAAACAATGCAATGCCTGGTAGTTTTATAATTTCGATTATCCTGACTTGTATGCCAGATAACTGGTGTACAAACACTGATAAATCTCCACCATTATGTAGAATTATAGACTGAGATGTATATTGTGAGGTCTGTGTATACTAAGTCTCTTACCCCATTCTCAGAGTCTTCTTCCTGACGGGTGTCCTTAGAGAAGGAAGAATAAAACAGCATTTACATACAATAGTACAATCCTGTCACATATGTCGGTGTGAGGTCCTGTGTATGATGGGCTGGTATCACTTACATAGGTCTCGGTGATCTGGAGTCCGGTGGGTCTTGCCTGTAAATAAGAAATACAAGTCTCATAGTATTAGTCCCTTCCTTATCATGTGAATGTGGTTCTCAGCTTCGTCATTGTGAAGTCCTTTATTAAGAAACATGATACAGGGATATTTACTTGATATTATCACTTACATATCTTTCAGTCATCTTCACAATGTCATCTATGACGTCTTGAGAATAGGCTACAAAAGAACTAGTTATGTTTAGTTTTTTAGTTTTTAATACAAGAATAGCAAAGTAGAGGTATCTTGATACACTCAGCATGGATGCAGCATCATAGCCTGCAACTGCTGCTGTAGCGGGTGAGGCTCTGAACACCTGACATCTCAGCCCTTTAAATAAATCAAATCTTCAAGTGCCAAAACACAAAAGAATAAAGAACGCTGCACCAAAGGACCGGGATCATATTTTCTCTACATTTGCAGTGTTGCTTCCATCATATACTGTCAAGCGCAATCTGTCCACCTGCTACATAGATATCCCACCAGAGGTTTATATGTGAATTATGTTCCACCTAGGCATGTGGTGGTAATCTTTTATTCTCTCGTGTCTTTATGTGCTACAGAAATAAAAGGTTACCGCCCCCTTGACTAGTAGGAGTTATTTCACATATAAACCTCGTGGGCACAATTCCTTTGGAAGAATTTTGCAAAATTAGCAACAAATTGATTAGTTGCAATGAAATTATCTATGACAATTAGCAGTGTGCATTGTGGGCCTGTACCACCCCAGGATCTGGGATCAAAGTCACTACAATCACTAATAAGATATAGTAAATAAAGACCCCAATACTGACATCATCCAAGGGGAGGCAACAGTATGATGTATCGTAGACACTGTTGCCTCAGGCAGGTCCCTCGATGTCATCTTCCAGGAGGCTGACAACAGTGATGTTATATCATAGACGCTGTCGTCCTCTTCCGAGTCCATCTCTTCTTTCTGGACGGCTGGATCCTGTACAGAGGTAACATATATAAAGATATATGAGTGATATGAGCTCTGAATGGGATCACATACATTTATCTATTGATATAACAATCTGTAGCTGTTCCACCAGCCTAACCTATAGGTGCGCGGCTGACCATAAACATTTATGCAAGTGGTATACTAATAGGTGTTAATGGAGCGTGGAGACCCTCAGGCTCATTTGCATAATGTTTAAAAGCATTTTCTTCTTACAACAAGGTCAGAAGCAGATCCTGTCAGAGGGGGAACACACCATTATGTCAGTGTGCTTAGTTTACAATCCTTCATCCTGGTGGTAGATGTCCTTAAATCTATATAGCATTATATAGATCCTACATATATAATATATTTTAGAAAATGCCAAATGCAAACAAAAAATACCCATCTCCAGATAATGTTAAAACTTAGCTTTAATTTATGTAATCCCTAAAAAATATTAGTGTATTCACTGTGCAATAAAGTATTTAAACCACAAGTGTCAGAATGGAGTCTACTATATAAAGTCATATAAAATATTCATCCCATGTATAGGAATAGTATTTTTTGTGAAATGGAGGCAACCTAATTTCTAAATTGCGTTATTGGGTTTAATACTAGAATACACTACATATCCTACGTTTACTAGGGACGCTGGTCTTAGATTTGAATTATTTACAACTTTGTTGTATTTTTTGCAGCATGTATCCTGGTGGTGTTGTGTCTCACAGTCTCTTATTGATAGCTATTTATGCAGGTTCAGTGTTCTACTTTACAATGTTGCTTATTCAGAGGTTTCCTCGCACAACTCAATTTTTCTACACATTGGCGTTGGTGCTCAGCTGCAGTTGCACATACGTTGAGTTTTGTTTCTGAAGGTGTAACGTTGCTTTGAAATGATTACACCTGATTTTTCCGCCTCATCAGTGAAAAAAACAGATGTTTCTTCCGTTTTATTCTGCGGACCCATAGGGTGCGGTCAAACGTTGCAGTTAAAACTGCAACGCAATTAGTTTTGAGGTGGTTTTAGGTGCAGTTTTGTTAATTTAACAGGTAAAAGACATGAACTGAACGGGTGAATGTGATTTTGAAGGAGAAAGTTGTTCAACAAATGTCATTCACCTGTTGATTTGATGTCTTTCATTTGTTAAAATAAGTAACCGCACCTAAAACCACCCCAAAACTAATTATGATGCAGTTTTAACTGCTAGTTTCTGATACCCCAAATTGATAATATTATTAATACTGTTAGCCCAAATTATCACTGAAGAAGCCAGTTTGACTGTTGAAACATGTCTGGGGCTATTAGAGTGTGGAATTTTGGATACCTTTAATCTATTTTGGTTGGCTTATACTACTGCTCACCCTCGTTTTAATTGCAAGTGCAGCTCACAGATTTGTATAATGTGAATTTTGACGATATTTATTATACATTTATATATTTTCCTTATTCTGCTTTAAACATTTTGCATATTTGAGAGCAGCATAGTGCATGATAATATATCTGATGCATGCTTAGTAGGTCACATCTGGGTCCAGCCTTGAGGCAGGGCCCGATGTCCAGGAACATTGAGCAGCTTACACTTTGCAGTCTGCTTTATTGCGGCGTGCAAGGAATCTCCAATCGCTTGTGTTACAGCAGGGTGTCAACTGTAATATACAGCTGACACCCACTACTTCTGGTGCCATGCCAGAGGCATGATGTAATAGTACTGCACGGGTCGGCAAGTTACTGCACATCGGGAACGGGTTAGGCTCATTTCACACTACCTTTCTCTCATTCCATTTAAAAAGTAAAGAATGGAGGTTTAACGTATCAATTAAAAATCCCATTGACATCAATGTAAATTTTATGTCACCCATTATGTTCCATTTAGGCAGGTATCTGTTATATATGTGTTTTTTTCACAGAAAAAATGACAGAGGCTGCAGTACCTTTCCTCCAATTAAACGAATACCTGCCTAACTGACCATAACGATAACATGGAATTTACATTGATGTCCATGGGATTTATAACTGATACCTTAATCCTCCATTAAACCTCCATTCTTGACTTTTTTAACAGTGGTAAGAAACGGTCTGAAACAATGTGAATTTAGCCTTGAGAAGCAACATTGTAACTGTTGAAGTATAATACGGAAGCTGAGCTATGAATAAGAGAGTGTGAAACACAACATTATAACATACGTGTAGCGAAAAATACAACACAGCTAGAAACACTATAAATAATGTAAATTCAAGAACATGTTCCCTAGTAAATTTAGTATATGGTATCCCCAAAAAATTATTCAGGATTGAAGTTGCTTCCATTTGACACATTTTTTATATGTGACATATATATATATATATATATATATATATATATATATATATATTATACTCCAATCAGACACTTGTGGTTTAAATACTTTATTGCACAGTAAATAGACTTATATTTTTTAGAGATGACATAAATTAAAAGCTAGGTTTTAAAACTGTTCGAATATAGGAATTTTATGCTTGTCTTTGGCATTTTCTGAAAATTGTACTTAACCCCCTGGTTGTCTTTGGTTCTATTTTTTTGCTGAGGTATCTACATGTACAATATAACTCCTGCAATTCCAATAGAGATTAACGGTGCCAATGTGTAAACCAGAACACTAAGGCCGGCGGCACACACGATTTTTAAGCAGTCCTTTTTGACCCGTGCATGCGTTTTTGACCCCTTTTAATTAGGATAATTGGTAAAACCGGTCAAAAACAGATGTGTTTTAAAAAAAAGCATGTGGTTTTCAAAAAAAGCATGTGTTTTTAGCGCTTGTGTTTTTTAATGGACTGCTTAAAAACGGCCCAAAACAGGTTCAAAACACCACGTGTGCCGCCGGCCTAAGGTGCAATTGGTTTGGTTGCACTGATCATTAAGTTATCCAATCTTGTAGATGGGTGATAACTTCTTAACCTGGTGAAAATCCCTTTAATTAGTTAATAGAGTACCCCAGTCTCAGTGTAGATGCGCCGGACCTCAGACACATGTAAAATGAGGATGAATTGTACTTCACTGGCTTTACAGAAGCAGCGTGCAGTCACCAGGAACACCAGAGATAAGTATAATGTGGACATGGACCGCACTACTATAGCCTGGTTTTGTACTTCTTCTATCATTACTCTATGTATGGCAACATACAGTTACGTCTCAGAGAGAGTGCCTTGTATTTTTATTCATTCACTCCCCCGTTGCGCTAGCAGTCCCGTCCGGTCCCTCCCCCCATAGTGCATCAGTTGACGAGCAGTCAGGGTAGGACGTGGTGAGTAAATATATTTAAAAATTAGGCACTTCGAGGCGCACTGGTCACGTAGCCAGAGCACCCCAGGCTAGTGAGCATAATTTTTATAACTCTATATAGCATATACAGGTACAACAAAAAGAAGTCCTGAGGAACATCCTTCCTCATGAAAATATTAGTAGGACACAGATATCATCAGTAAATGTCCTATAATCACCTGTAATGACCTACATGTGGCTGAGGGTGCAGCCACATGTACAGTTTTTCAGATGCGGCTTTTGAAGCAGGTTTGGATGATTATGGGGGAGAACATATCATTAGGGAGTGCCGCTCCTCCTCTATTCACTCCCCTCCTGGTTTGGCCTTAAAAAACCACATCTGAAAAACTGAACATGTTGATGTACCCATAGTTTCCCAAACTGTCCTGACAGGTTCCCTTTAAATTATGGTAAGTTGGTTTCCTATGCATAATCATTTTAAAAGTCTCATTAATAAAAGCTAGATGACAGACCAGGGCCAGTTCACATCTCAGCTTTTTTCTATCAATATATCCGATTTGCACCAGTTCATTGCCTTCAACCAGAAAATGACTGATGCAAAAAAACTGATAAAATTACTGAGATGTGAACTGGCCCTAAGTTCACAAGTTTAACTCATCTACAGGTTACATTGGCTGCACAATATCCAATAAAAATAATAAAATAAGTGTAGTTACATTTGAATAATTTTACATTGTATATCTGGGATGATGTACATCAGGCTGATAGATCTATAGTTATGAGCAGAGCAGTTACTAGGTTATACACTCAACTGAGTGAATAAAAAAAAACCTCTTCCCCCACCCACGTTATCAAAATATATACAATGCCCCCAAAATTAATTATAGCAATTTTAGCAGTCCCCACCCTAAATTATAAATATTAAATATAATGTTTCCAGATGTACAGACTATAGTGTATACAGCGCTTCCCCACTAAGTTATCATAAGCAATGCTTCACACAAAGTCATTTTAGCATAACCAGCTATATACTTTTAACAGTTAAAGCTATATACGGTGTCTGCTGCAACAGATGTAGCTATATACCATATCTCCTGTAACAGATATAGCTATATATGGTACCCCCTGTAACAAATATAGCTATATACTCTACCACCTGTTACAGATATAGCTATATATGGTACCCCCTGTGACAAATATATCTATGCACGTTCTCCCCTGCAACAGATATAGCTATATACTGTACCACCTGTAACAGATATAGCTATATACTCTACCACCTGTTACAGATATAGTTATATACTGTGGCCTCTGTAACAGATATAGCTATATACTCTACCACCTGTAACAGACATAGCTATATACTATGCCCTCTGTAACAGATATAGCTATTTACAGTATCCCCTGTAACATATATAGCTACTGTATATTTTATACCTGCTTTAAGATTTATAGCTATATACTGTATCTCCTGTAACAGATATAGCTATATACTGTGCCCTCTGGAACAGACATAGCTATATATTGTACCACATTTAACAGATATAGCTACTACATATACTCTAACTCCTATAACAGATATAGCAATATAAATGCCCCTTTTAAGAGATACTGGTAGTCCCCTACTTAAGAACACCCAACTGACAAACGACCCCTAGTTACAAACGGACCTCTGGATTTTGGTAGTTTACTCTATTTTAGCCTCTGGCTACAATGCTCAGTTGTAACAGTTATTAAAGGTGTCTGTAATGAAGCTTTATACAGGTTCTTACGACAACCCAAAATTTTTAAAATACCATTGTCACAGAGACCAACAAAAATTTTGGCTGGGGTTACAATTATAAAATATACAGTTCCGACTTACATAAAATTCAACTTAGGTTCTGTAGGTTTAATCTTAAGTTGAATTTGTATGTAAGTCGGAACTGTATTTTTTATAATTAGTAGCCCCGGCCAAAATTTATTTGGATTGTGTTTTAAAAATGTTGGGTTGTAGTAAGAACCTGAATTAACACTAAAGCTTCGTTACAGACACCTGTGATAACTGTTATAGCTGATCATTGTAGCCGGAGGCTAAAATAGAGTAAACTACCAAAATCCAGAGGTCCGTTTGTAACTAGGGGTCATGTTCTTAAGTAGGGGACCGCCTGTATCTCTTAAAAGGGGCATTTATATTGCTATATCTGTTATAGGAGTCAGAGTATATGTAGTAGCTATATCTGTTACAGGTGGTTTAGTATAAAGCAATATATTTTACAGGTGGTACAGTATATAACTATATCTGTTACCAAGGGCACAGTATATAACTATATAGAAAGTCCCCGGGTTATGTACAAGATAGGTTCTGTAGGTTTGTTCTTATCTTGTCTATATAGTTATATACTGTGCCCTTGGTAACAGATATAGTTATATACTGTACCAACTGTAAAATATATTGCTTTATACTGAACCACCTGTAACAGATATAGCTACTGTATATACTCTGAGTCCTATAACAGATATAGCAATATACTATACCACCTGTACAACAGATACAGCTATATACTATACCACCTGTAACAGATATAGCTATATACTATACCACCTGTAACGGATATAGCTATATACTATACCACCTGTAACAGATATAGCTATATACTATACCACCTGTACAACAGATACAGCTATATACTATACCACCTGTAACAGATATAGCTATATACTATACCACCTGTAACAGATATAGCTATATACTATACCACCTGTACAACACATACAGCTATATACTATACCACCTGTACAACAGATACAGCTATATACTATACCACCTGTATAACAGATACAGCTATATACTATACCACCTGTAACAGATATAGCTATATACTATACCACCTGTAACAGATATAGCTATATACTATACCACCTGTAACAGATATAGCTATATACTATACCACCTGTAACAGATATAAAAACAATGATAACAAAACGCAGAACAATCAATTGAAAAAAACGGTGCTATCCTTAAGCCTTACCAAAAGTCCAAAATTGAGAGCACTCCCAATAAAGTGAAAAAAGTGAGGAGTTTATTTCACCTCATATGCAACGTTTCAGCTTCAGTCAACTTGAAAAAGCCTGACTGAAGCCAACACGTTGC
Source organism: Engystomops pustulosus (assembly GCA_019512145.1). Taxonomy (NCBI): domain Eukaryota; kingdom Metazoa; phylum Chordata; class Amphibia; order Anura; family Leptodactylidae; genus Engystomops; species Engystomops pustulosus. Next base: position 40,928,784 of record CM033647.1, read on the forward strand.
ACATTAGGTGAAATAAACTCCTCACTTGTTTCACTATATTGGGAGTGCTGCCTATATACTGTGCTGCCTTTATACTGTGCCCCCTGTGATCCATACACTGGATCCTTTACTAAAGGTAATATCTTATGCAAAACCCAAAGAACAAAGAAGTCATTAGGTCCTAAACAATTCCAATTTATTCAATACCAATTTAAAAGCCTCATACAAATATTATAGTAAATAAAAATCATTGAATACAGTGAGACTCCAAAAATAACATTCATGTTAGACCTATTACATGTTACCCCAAAGCAGGAGACAATTTGGTATACAAATACATGATATCTACACATAGGTAATGGAGGAGGAGGTTTATACAATATGGCCATATAAATAGTAGGACAAGTGTCCACACATATAGGCGCTAACACTCCCATAATCCACATATACCCTGTAAGGCTCCATTCACACGATGAAGGCGCTGGGGAGAGGAGGAGGGGGGACACGTTCTATCTTTCTCCCGGCTACGGAGCAGTACATTGCATTGCTGCCTACAGGGGACGTATATATGGCGTATATACGTCGGCAGTATGTATGTTCCCCATACGGCCATGTGAATATAGCCTGTCAGAATACTCACATTCCCATTAGGGAACAATAGCAGGTCACATCTCTGTATATACTGTGCCTCTGTAACATATTTACATACTGTATATACTTTGAATCCTATAACAAGCAAAGAAGTCTGTGGAGCAGCACTGGGGTAACCTGGATTATGATCCCATGTGGGGGCAAGCTTTAAAGGATCCTGGACTCAGGGTCCCATTAATCCAAAATCCAAGACAGGGAAGCAGCTCTCCGTAGGAAATAAAGGTTTTTAGGTCACCAGTGAAAGATTCAACGTTTCAGCTAACTCTATGTAGCCACATGCTTGAAAATGGCTACATAGAGTTAGCTGAAACGTTGTAACTTCCACTGGTGAAATAAAAACATTTATTGACTACGGAGAGCGGCTTCCCTGTCTTGGATTTGGATCTATAACAGATACAGCTATGTACTATACCACCTGTACAACAGATACAGCTATGTACTATACCACCTGTACAACAGATACAGCTATGTACTATACCACCTGTACAACAGATACAGCTATATACTATACCACCTGTACAACAGATACAGCTATATACTATACCACCTGTACAACAGATACAGCTATATACTATACCACCTGTACAACAGATACAGCTATATACTACACCACCTGTACAACAGATACAGCTATATACTATACCACCTGTACAACAGATACAGCTATATACTATACCACCTGTACAACAGATACAGCTATATACTATACCACCTGTATAACAGATACAGCTATATACTATACCACCTGTACAACAGATACAGCTATATACTATACCACCTGTATAACAGATACAGCTATATACTATACCACCTGTACAACAGATACAGCTATATACTATACCACCTGTATAACAGATACAGCTATGTACTATACCACCTGTACAATAAATACACTGGACCCTTTACTAAAGGTAATGTCTTATATAAAGCTCATATATAAAAGCTATATATATATATTTTCCTGTGTGCAGTGTATGTAATGTGTGACTAGCACTTACCAGGGGAGGATGAAGGGGGAGCAACCTGCAACCAAGAAGAGACTCAATAATACAGAACTAGAAGTAACACACAAGTACACAGGCACAGACACACAGACACAGACAAATACACACACACACACTAACCCAAACACACACACAAATAAACAGACAATTACACACACACACACACACCAACAAGTAATACACAGACACCAGTACAAAACAACAAGTAATACACAGACAATTACACACAGTACAACAGGTAACACAAAGACTAATAGATGAGGCTCCTGTGCGGCTCAGAGGTGAGAAAGATCCCAGTTGCTCCGGGCAGAAGACGAGATGCAGCGCTTCCTCTCCACTGACTGGCAGTTGGTCAGTTGCTGAGCAGGCGGCAGGTTGTGACCAATCACATGCCAGGCACCTGCCAGTCACATGACCTCTAGTCATTGTATAGTGTTGCTTTATAAGTTATACATTGAATTCAATGGCTTTTACCCATAATGTCTTCTGCTTATACAACAGTCAACAGAAGTAACAAAATTATATGTGGGGGCACAATGTGGTCAGTAGTGGTGTGAGGGGTATATATGATATATGTGGGGGCAAAGTGTGGTCAGTAGTCTTGTGAGGGGTATATATGATATTTGGGGGGCACAGTGTGGTCATTTGTGGTGTGAGGGGTATATATGATATATGTAAGGGGGCACAGTGTGGTCAGTTATCGTGTGAGGGGTATATATGATATATGTGGTGGTACAGTGTGGTCAGTAGTGGTGTGAGGGGTATATATGATATATGTGGGGCATAGTGTGATCAGTTGTGGTGTGAGGGGTATATATGATATATGTGGGGCACAGTGTGATCAGCTGGGGTGTGAGGGGTATATTTGATATATATGGGGGTACAGTGTGGTCAGTTGTGATGTGAAGGGCATATATGATATATGTGGGGGCACAGTATGGTCAGGTGTGGTGTGAGGGGTATATATGACATATGTGGGGCACAGTGTGGTCAGTTGTGGTGTATATATGATATATGTGGGGCACAGTGTGGTCAGTTGTTATGTGAGGGCTATATATGATATATGTGGGGCACAGTGTGGTCAGTTATGGTGTGAAGGGTATATATGAAATATGTTGAGGGCCCAGTGGGCCCAGTTGTGGTTTGAGGGGTACATATGATATACAGGGGGTGGGGGGGGGGCACATTAGTGTTTAACACCTTAAGGACACAACCTAAAATGGCCTTCAGGGCACAAGGAACTCGGCGCACGGGCTTAGTGATACGCGGCAGACCCGAATCCCCGGTTGAAAATACCACCGCGGGATCGTAACAGGATCGGGTAAGTAAATCTGCCCAAATCTATCAAATACGGACCAAGGATTTTTTTCTAAGTTTAACACTTGTATCATGTAAAATATATATTAGTATTCACTCTTCTTACATGTGACAAATCTCTTTTAGTTGCAGGCTCTAACAAGTCTCACTATCCAGTACAGTCCATCAATGTAATTAAAATCTCCTATTTTTCTAGAACATGTAAAACAAAATTGCTTTCATTAGTTTCCGCTCCGAGACCTAATTGAGCACCCTGTGGTGTTAAAAACAGCTCAGAAAATCAATTACCATTTTAGTGTTGTGATTAGATATTTGAAGAAATTTACGGAAAAAAATCAATGGAAATTCTGTTTTAGCGAACGTTAAAGTGTGTAATGTTTCAGAAGTTTTTTTTTCAGGTTTCTGAGGTTTAATCATAAAATCTAACATAATGAATGAATATTAAATTAAGTAAAATGCAAAAGTTGTTCAAAGTGTATCAAATATTTCAATAAACTCTGCAACAGTTGGTAGTGCAGTGTGTGTATTGGGGATTTATACTGTTTCTGGTCATTATGTGAATTGTAATTTAGTTTTTCCAGTAGTTCTTATTTCTACAGCCTTATCTATCATATTGCTTTCAGCTACTAGGAGGAAACTTTTCTCTTGTGAGCCACTGATCCTCCATCCAGCAAAAACCGAAGAAGAGAAGGACACAACAGAGGTAGAAAGACTGAAAGATAGATATGTGAAAGCTAGGTTGATAGTCAGTTAAAAGATGTATTATAGTCATACTGCAAAAAATTGTTTATTGCTGCCCACAATCCAGGATGAATTAATCTCTGCCCAAACAGTGGGTTGGAATCTCTAAGTTAATATATCAGCACAGAATGTTGAACCTAAAATCCAAATTTTTATCATAGACATTTTACTGTAGACATTTTAAAGGAAACCTACCACCACGGATCTACCTATTAAGGTATATCCGGTGGTAGGTACATCTAACGAATGTAAGTATAGCCCTTTTTAGGGCTAATACATTAGTTCCCACAATCTTTCAGAAAGTTTAACGGCCTTGATATGCAAATTTTCTAAAGAGGCTACTGGGGCGTGGAGTAGCCGGAGCTGCGGCTACACGGCGTGGCTACTCCATGCCCCAGTAGCCTCTTTGATCCTCCTACCAGATATCTTCATTGCGCAGCTACAAGGAGCTGTACGCACTCATCCATGAAACCGGAGTTCTGCGCATGCGCAGAACACAGGCCATCAGCTGCGCGATCTTGGCTCCAAAGTCGGAGCTACTGCTGCTGAAGATATCTGGGTAGGAGGATCATAGAGGTTACTGGGGCATGGAGTAGCTGTGCCATATAGCCTCAGCTCTGGCTATTCCATGCCCTAGTAGCCTCTTTAGAAAATTTGCATTTCAAGGCCATTAAACTTTGTAAAAGATTGTAGGGACTAAAGGATTAGCCCTAAAAAGGGCTATCCTTAAATTCGTTAGATGCACCTACCACTGGATCTGCCTTAATAGGTAGATCTGTAGTGGTAGGTTTCCTTTAAATGTACATTGCCATATGTATCACATATATATGCGTTTCCTGAATCATGTAAAGCCTATGCACTTTCTGACAAGAGATAAAACTAAGATTCTGACTAATGTGTTGAGTCCTTTTCATTTCCTGCTGGTGTATTACAGCTGTCTTCTTTATCAAGACTGACCCCATACAATCAATCACCAATAGGCGACCATTAGGTCATTTCCATATCCTGACAATAGTTATTATCCAAATCTTACTGATTTCTAATAATATCAGTACTACAGCTGTGTATTGTTCACCATTATGATAGCAAAATTTGCATGTTTTTTACGCATCAAAACTATTTCATTGAATAATACTTGGTACGAGGCCTAAAGGGAGGATCAGGATTCATTTTTATTGTATTCCTAGAGCCCGGAATTCTCAGGGTATAATTCAATGAATCAGATTTGACTGGAGTGTTTCTTAATGGACTTTTTCAAGTATTGCATGATGAAATAATGAAGTACAAGACAAACTTAATGGACAAGAGTAGAGCATCTTCTAAAAACTAAAACATATCTCATATTTTCTTAAATTAAACTTTTAGATTAAATTTTGTCACCATAAGCCATGTACCCCCCCCCCTATACACTCACAATATAATGGAGGAATATTGAAGGGGAAAGAAGCATTGACTTCCGCCATTACCTATTAATAAGATGAATTACCTCGCCTTTAATATGGTTGTAATTGTATTACATTGAAGACATTTCCGTCCTATTTATTCTTGTCTTAGAAAGAAATTTAACAAATTTATTCTGCACTAACAGCAGTATTTTTCTGGTTTGCAAATGCAAAATGCAAATTGGGGATAGTTAGAAGAAGCGGAATTTACATATTGTGATATGGATTTTCTTTGTGTTGATGGAGAGCATTTACCAGAAGCCCAACTGTGGGATTAATGCATTGTATAAAATCATGATTGCCACATAATGGTGACCTTAGGACGGCGAACACAATTATGTCGCTGTTTGTTTCGGTGGATAATTTTGTTTGATGTTTCACATGAATTGTTGATAAATCAGGATAATAGAAGAAAAAATGCTACGTGGAATAACTTTGCTCGGAGAAAATTGCTTTACTAAATGCCAGAAGAATGTAAAGGCTAACTTGTGTTCATTGTCGTGTATAGAAATGAGAAAGAGCATCTACAATACCATTAGAGCCATATTAAATTTGTAGCCATTGTATTATTAATAGAAAGTCTGGTGTGTAGGAGCTGAAACGTTGTATCGAGTATCGAGTATCTACAGTGCTGCTTCTCTTTCTCTCTATATATATATGTATAATATATATATGTATATTAGGCAACATGTAAGGTTGTAAATGTAAGAGGCCCGAAGGAGGCGTAAGACAAGGTCACTTCATTACTCATTGCTCTGGTCAGAACAACAATCAGGTTCCATTACTTTCCAATCTTGGGGTTAGGTCTACTTGCTTCTTTCACTGAACGTTATTTCGTACTTGTGATTTCCTCACTGTGGCTGATTATACCTCACTTTTGGGCTACAATAGCACAGTTCCCATGACCTCTCTGGCCTTTTATTTTCTCTCAGAAGTGTGTAACACTCTTCTTTTGGAAGAGAAGACTCCACCTCAACTCCACTAACATCATGTTGACCTCATCTAGTTGGAAATCTATAATTTAACTTTCCCTGAAGCCCCATTCCATGGGACAGGGTGCTAAAGACCTCCTAGCCCACCACGTTTCAGGGACCATTGTCACAGACCAGATACAGGAGTATGTAGTGCCAATGCTTTCACAGCTGCAGCTTGTCAATTTTTTGCCGCGATCCGGTTCTCGCTTGAAGTCAATGAGATTTAGGTCTCATGCACATGGGCACGCTGGAGAGGAGAAGAAGCGAATGCTGTTCATCCCTCCTCTTTCCTTAGAGAATGGAGCCACACGGCCATTCTTACGGTCAAAGATAGAGCATCCTCTGTCTTTTTTGTGGCCACAGTACGGTGAGCACTCGTAGTGCTCACTGTATCGAGCCTGGGCGCCATAGCCAACTGTGGGGGAAGTACATGCGGCCGTATATATGTCCCCCATACGTTACTGTGCATGGATCCCTGAGGATCTTTGTGTTGTTTTTTTGTGGATTTTGAGGCACAGAATCCTGCTTTACCTTACGTTGTCTATATGAAGAAGAGTAAATGCTATAAGGGTGATGCAGTGTCAAGTCAGCCCAGAGAGCTTCAGTCATAGGAGTACATGGTGCATAATAAATAGTAACACAATCACATAATGTGCACAATAAGGTCTAAAATTACCCTTACCCACCTATTTCAGCCTATTACCCTGCAAAGGTGATCAAGAAAAAAGAACACAAAGTAATGGAAAATTAAATTTTCCTTAAACATTCACTAAAAAAAATTACCAATCAGAAAAGAATCCCTGTCTCAATGAACCATCTTCAGATAACTAGTAACTCTCACCTTGTAGACAACCTTTTACAATAAACTGTCCCATACAAGAGGAGAATTACTCCGGAGCAATGGATAGGCTCAAACCATAAAGTTCAGTTTTGTTAGTTGGTGTCCCCCTGTGCATTGAGAACGGCTTCTCTATGAAACCCCAGATGACAAGGTCATTATACCTCTACCGAGAGAGCAATCTGCTCAGCTAAAACAAGGGGGAGGGGGTTGTTCCATGAAAGGCATGAGTGTCTCATATTTGGCTTTTGCAGGCTAAACTAAATGCGAGTCAAGGGCTTTATTGCAAGTGAATTCCTTCTTAAAGGCTCAATTGTAATGCCAGTCTAGCATTTAAGAATGGGCCACAGAAAATAAATTGCTATAGTGAGATTAGCTGGATATTTGGGACTCAAGGAGGTTTTACGAGAGCTGCCATCCTTGAGCTTACATCCAGTTTATGTAACACAGATGCTTGGTTAACGTGAAATAGACAAGTTACTCATATGCAGCAACTCCTCCAGATCCCCATTAGATGGGAAAAGCTTAAAAATATATATTGGGCTACAGAAAACAATGAGAATAATCCTGTTCAATGATTGGTTGATAAAGTTGTTCTCAGTAATGACTAAGGAATATGGAAAATGTACAGATACATTTCTTCAACAGATTGATGCATTGACAAGACCATGGCTCATCTAGATCTTATTTCCTGTGATTTCATGTTCTCCAATATGATGGGATTATCTCATTAAAATCTCGTTATATTTCCACACAGGTCTTTTAAAGGGTTAACTGCTGGTGTCTCCCCCTTCTGGGCTGTAAAAACTGGATTATAAGATATTAGTCAGGAATGAGTGGAAATTGCAAATTTGCTTGCCACTTGGCGGATGAGTGGTGTGGTTATTGTTCGTCTCTTCTGAGAGGCGATGCAGAGTACAGAGGATGGAGAGGATGTAGAACTAAAAATTTTGAGATTTAGGAGGGTAAGAAGTCTTACTTCGCTGTCTCACTAAATATGAGACTACTGTGACCTGCAGTGGGCTTAAGCATGTGGTAAGTTCTGGGGTGATCAGGGTGTTGGGAACAATTCCTGCTGCCCTGTTTTAATAAGACCAAAGTGCGATAGATGACTCCCTATAAACTTCTGTGGGTCGCTGAAAGTGTATTGTGAAAAGACAACCTGTAACTGTGCAATGCCTCAGAAGAAGGCCCCTGCAGATGGCTGTACATGGTGGCTGTATGCTAATTGTACAAGCGGCAGCAAGCATATGGCCGCAATAGGAGTGTAATCGTACTGTGCCGTAGCCGGAGAAAAGATAGAACGTTACCGAAAGAACTGTCCGGCAGCATGCCTCGTTATGGAGAGGAGTGAGGAGCCCTTCACCTCTCCAGGCGAACGTATGCTATGCCCGGGCCCAGGTCTACCAGACCTAAGGCTTCTTTCACGCGAACATATGGTTTTCTCAGTCAAGTATTTCAGTGCTGTTTTTGGCCGTGTATACATGATGTTTTTTAAACATGTGTCTGTTACTGTTTATGTTCTGGATCTGTATAAAATACAGCGGTTTGGCAAAAAATGTTACTAGTTTGCTCAACCCAAAAATCCTTGAATACTATACGTATATATAGGGTAGCATATGGTGCACAACCGTATGTAACATGTATTTTAAAAGTTCCCATCAACTTCTATGGTGGTATGGAACGGAAATAATGGAGAAAATAGGACATGATCTATATATTTTTGCATCTTGCTCACGGTATGTGGGTAATACTCTCATGTAAATGGTTGACTGTATTGCCCATTGTTGTGAATATGGCAGTTCTTACTACCCTTAAGAAAATGGTACGTTTTAATACGATAGTGTGAAAGGGGGCCTAAGGGACTGTCATGCCCACCTTGTTGGTGTCAGATTTAGACCAGTGATTTTGACCTGGCTTGGCTTTGAAGCAATGTTGTGACAGCACTGTGTTTGCTGGAGGCTACAGTGGACTTTAGTATTACTACTCTGCTGTGTTTCCCTAAATTGTAACTGTATAGTCATCAATCTATTCAGTCTATAAAGGGACTTTGTCTATGGGTTCATGCACGGGTCATGTATGGGGGACATATATACGGCCGCAAATTTATGGCTGCACATACCTCCCTATAGTTGTCTATGGCTCCCGGGCTCGATGTGGTGAGCACACCGTGGCCGCATAAAAGATAGAGCCACTATTCTCTATGGAGAGGGGAGGGGTGAGCAGCGATCGATTCTTCTCCTCTCCAGTGCGCCCGACGATGGCCGTATAGGCACACGTTTCTGTGCATGCACCCTATGTCTGTAGTTGTTACTGTATGATACAATCCCACTTAGAGAACCTATTCCTTCTAATATCACACACATCTTAAAGAAGTTGTTATAACTGGGGTCAGAAAAAAGAATGACACCCGTAAAAAAAAAGTCCCAAACATCTGTAACATTATTTGACACCTGAATGATAAACCAATGTTTACCGTAGAATATAGGCTTTACACATGCCTCATATATCCAGTACCTCTTTCCAAATCTAATTTCATGTAAACTACATTTGTTTTTTCTAGGTTGATGCCTTCACAGCACCCAAATTTTATCCTTTCATTTAATGCAGAATCTACAAAAAACGATAACCAGGTGATTATACAGTCACCACCTAATGTCTTTTCCAGCAACCACCAACATCGCTCAGCTGCCACCAGCAGACAAAAACACGGAGCTGCTTCTGATCATTAGCTTTATAATGCAAAGTATGTGCAAGAGAGCAGAGCAAGAAAACTATCCCGAGACATAACTAGCAGTCAGTATTGATTAAATGAGTGATACCATCTCTAATTTCATATTGTTAATCTCGCAGGAACGTTCATCTGGCTTTGAGTTATTGAGACATTGATAAATCTGCTTTATAGAAAAACAGGAAGTGATCTAATCTCCCGGCTGATGGTATCGCTGGTTTGATGAATGTACCCCAATAAATACGGCAATTGTGCTCATACATCATCAGGGAAGAAATGTGCACTACGCCTGCAGTACAAGGCTCACATCTGTAACTGTATAGATACCATTCACCGAACAGACAGAGAATAGCCAAGAAATCTACAATGCTGAATCTGTGATGTCATGGTGATGGACCCAAGCTCCATAGTGACGTTATAGCAGATTACTCAATGAGAACTCATTACCAATCACTTATTGACTTATTTCTGATGGACTGATGGGATTTGGGTTACCCTGGAGTGAAGCCCATGTTGCATGCACTTTCCTCACAGATTCCCATCTATGATATCACAGTAGCAATAAAGAGAACCTGTCACCAGCGCCAGCCACCCCACCAACCACACACATTTTAGATGTCTTTATACATATTCCACTGATATCTCTATCCATGGGATTAGAGCCAATATTCTTCTTATAACGACTTGTATTGATGTAATCTGTCCCAGTCATGGAGTCGGAGAGCTGCAGTATACAGTCAAGCTACCCCACCTTCTCACTGATGCTGACACTGCTAACCCAGCCGCCATAATGAATGAAAGAGTCATGTGACTTCCTGCAGAGAATTCCTGAGAGCAGCTTGAGGTTCATGTCTCTTCATATAGTCAGGTCTCTCTCAGCCCCCAACTTTTTGAGGGACTGGTTAATGATGTAGCAGAGCTGTGTCACACACAACCACTGCACTATCAAGTCACTTTTACATGTGATATGCCTAATAGGCATGGAGTCAAGGCTGGTAGTAAATATCATATGCCCCCCAGCATCAGTCTCCCTTAATTTCCCAAAAGATAATCACTGTACCCTAGCATAACTGTTGCCATACCTATTTCTATACATATATGTGTTCTGTCCTGGTTTCGTGAATGATACATACCTTGTATTATTTTAAAAGCTTCTGGAATCTAGACACCCTAAAAACCCTGCACCTGTAAAGCCCTTCCGTAATACATTACTAAACTCACTGCCTTCTTTTGTAAAGAAGAGAGGAGCCGCACATGTAAGTGTAATTACTGTGATAGATGGACCAGTCATGGCATCTGGTAAAACAAGGTCGATTTTATATGGAATTCAATTAAAGGTTACTGTCCGACAGCATCGAGGCAATATAAGGGATAGCAGCAGAAACAAGTTGTGGAGTCCCCTGTGTATAATAATGCATACGATTTACAAATACCACTGAATACAACAGATATAGATATATGGAATCTCACCATACATTCCAGTTTATATGGAAGAATTGTTTGGGCTTATTTTTGGGACTTGTTGATTGGTGACTGCCAACATAACACTGGCATGACACTAAGGATATAACTGATCATGAACTATTTTTTTGTTAGTATAATTTCAAGTTTGTATATTGGTAGGCGAATTAAAAAGAGACCTTCAATGATCCATCATGTTATTATCTTTATGATTTTTATATAGAGCAGTATTAATTCCATGGTGCTGTACAATTAGCAATAGGTTCACATACATTACATTAACAGAAGAACAAATGCAAGAACAAAAGTGACAAGGAGGACCCTACCCGTGAGGACCCACACTCTCTATGGAAGGGTAGATGGAGGCACGAGGTGAGGGAGCAGAGCAGTGACGTTTTTCTGTGTTGTAGGGGATTTAAGCAGGAGGGTTTTGAGGGTACGATTGAAGGTTTGGAAAATGTGGGGCAGTCGGACACATTTTGGTAGAGAGTTCCAGAGTATTTAGGGTGCAGGGGAGAAGTCCTGGATGCGGTTGTGAAAAGGGCGGATTGTAATAAAGTTGTCTAGCATAAGGAAAAAAAGTGGTCACTTTTTTCCAAAAACATCACCACCTCTACAGGTTATATGATATTGTCCCTCAGCTCAGCAGTTTTTCTAGGTTTTTTTTATATACCTTGGCCACCTTAGTTGTTATAGGTCCACACAAATGTGAGTTCTTTTTGGTGTGGCTGGATGTGATTTTGTGAATACATTTCTCCAAACAAATCTGACAAAGGACCCTAGAATTCATCATTATTTCTCCACTTCATCAAACTAACTCAACAAATAACTGACTGCTCAATACAATGGAGACCACAGCTGCAAAGTGACGCATATGCCATTAGAAGGGAAAAATGATTTTTTTTTTGTTCTCTAAATACGTAAAAGAAAAATAACAAAAAAAAAAAAATAGAATAGAATATAAGAAGGGGGCTGCAGGTGCAACTTGTTAATACTGGAGATTTAGGCTGGGAGAGACGGATGATTTTGCGTGGTGAATCAAGGCATTGTGTGGCCGCTATTATACTGTCCAGGCCTCAATTTAATGGAGCTACAGTTCCGTAGCCTTGAAATCGACATGAGAAATTATGCAGCGGACAAAAGACGTGACATTAATTATTGAAGCCAATTGACTATTATGCAAGAGCAATAGAGAAAGCGCCAGTCAATGGGATCATACCCAAGTGATGTCTGGTTTAGGTTCTCATGCTGAGAGTTAACATGTACTTATTGAATGTATGTTAATTGAAAGGCAGATTGCCCAAGGATATAGCAATGTCAAAAAAGCTTGTCAAAATTACATTTTAACGCATGAGTGATTTTTTTTTTTTTTTTACAATCTATAAGTTAAATTGATCCAAGGGTTAGCGGAAATTTTTCTCAGAGCCATATAGAAGTATTATTATAAGCCTTAAATCTCAAAATGTGTTGCATTTATTTATTATAATTTTTTTTTATCAGAAACTTATGTCCCTGATGAGTCCCATTTTTTTCAACTTTATTCTATGAGTTGTCTGTAAAAATCTGCTGCAATTAGGACATACACATGGTCCTACTGATCATGATTATGGTGTTGGAGCTGCTCTTCTGTGGGGAAGCAGAGACTTCTTGTATCATATATCACTATAATGAGTTCCCTCAAATGCACCGTAGTCCACTGACTTCACGTGCCACACAACCATGCTCCATCCATTAAAACCAGAAATTGTGCACAGTCTTCATGGACCGAAACTGGTTGTGTGCCACCGGCCGAAGATATAGAGAACACACCCACTAAATGAAAACCACACCCACTTCTATAGCACTTTCCACACCTTTTTAAAGCTAAAAACTGCCATATACAGTAATCTTCAGTATCTGCTTACTAAAATTTGTTAAAGTTTTGCCCATGTCATCACTGATTCTTCTTCCATTACAGATATCTTTCTTTACAGCGCCATGTAAAGCATAACCTACAAAAAATAAAAGCATTAATTAAGACAATTTGGTTATTTGTTAAAGGGATTCAATGAGGTCTATTTAAAAAATTATGTCATAGATGGTTGGAATTGATGAATTGGCAGGGGATGGGAAGGCACCAACAAGCTAACCTGTATTGGTCAGGCTACAAAGCACACTGAATCTATTTTTGAGTGTCCCAGAGGTTTTGGACTACAGTGTGAACTAGTACTGTAAAAACCACAGGTGATGGATTAGTATAATAATGTAAAAATATTGGCACATAGGATATTCTGATATCTTGGAAAGCTGCATTAATGTTATCATACAGCTACCCCTGACATCAAGTTATATATGGAATGATACCAACCCACGTTCTATGCCAAAGCAGACCCTTTCCCCAACTTTTTTATCTTAAAGGGAACCTGTCTTCACATTTGCACATGTACAGCTAGTTGAAGGTTCCTATAGAGCCCTATTAATTAACTGACACCCTTCATTTAGCTGAAAATTGAATCAATTTTATTTTATATTGCCTGGAATCAGAGAGGGTGCGTCCTGCTCATCTAGTCCCTCCCATCTACTCCTACCCATGCCTTATGCCTCCTTACTATTCAGCAGTCATGTGACCAGGTTGATGTCATCAAAGGTCTAGTACCCTTTACATTTGCAAAAAAAAAACACATTTGTGGTTTCATGTGATCACATACAGTGACTGGTACAGTTTGCTAATGTGAGGAGGCTAAAGGACCTGAGATGATGTCACTCTGGTCATAGTACAAGAATGTAACACAAGGCAGAGCTGTCAGTCAAAATAAGGGGGTATGGCAGCCCAGGAGAGAGAAGAGTCACAGCTAACAGACATGAGTCAGGAAAGCTAATTTGCATATTAGAAAAACATCTGTAATTAAGGTACAGTGCCCCACTGGCAGCTAATTTTAGGTGATATGGGGAATACTTGTAACCCTTTATCAGCAGACATTGTTAGTCAAGGTGGTAAAATTGTGGTGATGAGTTTTTAAGTACAAAACAAGTTCAGTTTTCAAAATATATATTGGAAAAGAAGAGATGAATGTTTCCTTGGCAATAGTTAATGTGACAAGCAATGTCTCATAGATAAAAGCTGAAAGGTATAGAAAATATGCCAAGAAAATAAAAAAGAAACATGATCCCACCTGACAAAACTAGTCACAGGAACAGCAAAGCCAGTGATCTTCAGATTTCCTTCTGAGGTGATGCTGGATACAAGACCGTCTGGAGGAGGCGAAGGTGAGGTGTGCGGGAGCTGAGCCCGATTGAGCCTCAGGGCAAATCCTAACAAGTGACAGAGCGAAGGTTTATTATAGAAGTGGCCTGGAAACATTACAGGGCGGTAGAACTGTTCAGTTCATTTATAGCCTTTATTTAAGAGTGATTTCCTTTAGACAAGAACGTCCGTGTTGACACAAGACTTCAAGTTTTTTTTCTACATCCATATTGCTTAAAATTTTATTCAGTTTTTACCTGATTTATCTTTGGAGGTTTATTGAAGTCTCTGGTAAAATGATCCTTCCACATAGCATTCCAGTTTTCTATCACTTTTCCCTCGGATAGGTTATAAATATCAGTATGTGGGGGATTTGACCCCTGGCCCCTCCATGATCAGCTGTTTCAAGCAGTTGCTGCACTCGAATGTGACGTCCATCAGTCACATGACTGCTTGTAGTTCAGAGATTAATGGGGTTGATGCAATATACAGGCCAGTGATTTGTATACAGTACAGAAGCTATAGCGTTACTTTTAAGGCTGTACTCTCTTCTACCAGCTGATCTGTAATAGTGATCAATTTTTGGTGCCAAAATTCTGGGATTTCTGTCTATCTAGAAAATAGTAGGAGCAGATTACCAGTCTGGAACTGGTCACATCTCAGAGATTCCAACACAGACACATCTTCATGTTTCATATGGGCACCTCTCATATAACACCAGATCCATCTACAACTACCTGTTGAAGTTTCCCCCCAAAAACATTTTTTTAAATAATTTTCCCTTATTTATTTTACATTTCCTATGACAATTAAAACAACAGGAATCCCAGATCCTTACACAAACGATACATTTCACAGAATGATTGCAACATAAGAATTGGACACCAGAGGAAAAAAAACAGGAATCTGGGACACGCTTCTCAATTTTGAAGATAAGAGTAAGCGGACTACGCTTATTCTAATCTCCAAAATTGAGAAGTGTGTTCCAGATTCCATTTTTTTTTCCTTTGGTGACCAATCCTCTCTTCCAATACATTGCCCCTTCCGGACATCAGGATACACTGCAGTCTCATTATCTATTACTACTTTTTGGATATTACTTTCATTTTCAGTCTGAAGTACGCTTTGTATATGTTTAATGTGCTGTGTTTTTGTCCTATTACGCTATTATGCTACTTAAGAAGAAAGCTTAGACCCTACGGTGGAGATTTATCATTAGGCAGCTCCTTGGGACAGTACTTTGTTTGTCTTTGAAGCTTCGCTGTCTGTCAGATTAATTAAAATGGTGCTCTACTTCTGTCTGGGATTTTTCTTTCAAAAGTGGCCAAAAAGGCACAAAATGCATCAAAGCAAGCACCTACACCAACAGGGGGCTGGAGTAACTATGAGACTTTTTTAAAAAGTTGCAACTTTTGAAAAGTCTTTTGCCTTTTTTGTGACTTTTATATGCCAAAAAGCCAAGCAAAACCAATGATAAATCGCCCCCAATGTACCTATGTATTGCATATGATTACATTTAAAGAGGACCTGTCACCCAAAATTTCGGCACTAGGAGCTGCTTACTAAAGTACCGGAAACCTCCGGTAACGCTATCTAACACTGCGGCGGGGTACAATGTAATCATCGGCACAGCCTCTACCCTGGACCGCCCCGCTCGCTCCATAGGCCGGCGGTGACTGTCGTGCGTCATGCAGCAGTCACCGCCCCTAACCACGCCCCAACCCCGTCCCCTCATGAATACACTTACACAATTACACTGTACCCCGCCGCAGCGTTAGATAGCGTTACCAGAGGTTTCCGGTAACGCTATCCTTCTAACACTGCGGCGTTTGTTCAGGCACTAGGAGCTGCTTACTTTAGTGCTGAAATTTTAGGTGACAAGTCCTCTTTAAGTTCCTCCTCTCTAATTGAGGCAATCACATTTTCAATCAAAATTCTACCCAAAGCCACCCAAGGCATGTGAAAAAATGGATGTCATCACAAGAATGTAAAGTGGAAGCAGAGCTTAGTGGATCAAGTCCATATCTACGTTGATTTGATATTATTGATTGATTATATTTTGTAGGATAAGTGATCAATAAAAAAAATCCAGAATACCCCCTTTAAAGGCGAAATCTCATTTCGAGTGCATCTAGTATAGTTGTATATAGAGCAACATGAACCAATATCATCTGACGTTTCAGCATCTGTTCCGCCATTTTAAAGGAATTTTCATCCCGATTGAAATAATATTAGCAGGAAATGTTTTCACAGAAGCCAAATCAACCCAAATGTCCACAGTGGGATACTTAGTTTTCTCTTGCGTCTCGGCGGGGAACCAATATAAAGACATACAATTAGCAATAATCATTATCATTTCACAGCTATTCATAAATATTCCATGAAACGTTGTCATGAGTTAGGAAATGATCAGCAAATCATGTTGAGAATGTATTGGACAGGACCTGAGTATTATGTGCTGGTGCTGACAGGCAGGATGATGACTCTGCTGCGCTGCCTGCATTAACCTCACTTAACAAAAGGGAAACGGCTGCCGTAACGGGATGTGTGTGTATGACAAGATAAATGGAGCTTTTATGTATCTAGGTGCTATATCATAAACCATAGAGGATGACAGAAAAATTAGGTCAGGAAAATGGCGCATTTCCTGGGAGTCACTGAACGGAGTTTACATTTACCAAGATTGTCATCACTCACATTGGTCCCTGTCCACACTGAGGCACACCATCTAAATTCCAAATTGATCTATCAGTGTGCTTTCTGAGTTTCTGAGTTAAGAGGAAACTGGAATAAATAGAAGAAAGCCACCCAAATACAACATAAAAAGATGTTTATTCCATGCAGACATTGCCTCTGATTGAGCTAGAACCCAGGATACATGCACAGGGAGTGTGGTCACACCTTATGAAAATCAATGATATAGCGGAAGTTGCTGAGATTTGCAAATTTTCATGCAGACCTTAAAAATGTGATCATGTCTTATGGTATTACAGACATTCCCCTGGTTACTACAATATAGGTTTGATAGGTTTGTTTTTAAGTTGAATTTGAAACTGTATATTTTATAATAGTAGTTCCAGACAAAAAATGTTATTGCCCCAGTGACAATTGGAGTTTTATCAATAACACTTCATTACAGACACTGTACAGCTGATCATTGCAGTCTGGGACTATAGTAAAGCATTCAGAAAGCTTCACCAAAGGTCACAGTGGGCAGAGGGGGTCTGTCTTTAACAAGGGGTCATCTGTAAGTCGGGTGTTCTTAAAGGGAACCTGTCACCAGGAGACCAATTTTTAGCACTCCCCCAGTCCCCACAGAGCATAGTACATACGCTGCCAAAGTGTTTTTGTATGAAAAATTGGTTTTACAGAAAAAAAGATATGTTATATTATACCTTTCATTAGCATCTGCTGTGTGACTAGGCAGTTGCCTTTTGGGAGGGGCTGGAAAGGAGCAGTTTCCCCCCACCCTTGGGGAACAGCTACTCCATGTGACCTTTTCAAATATATGAAAACTGGGCTTAGCGACGCCCCCTGCTCCTCTACAGCCAATGTGGGAAGTTATTCATATATTTGAAAAGGTCACATGTTTCCCAAGGGCCGGGGGGAACTGCTCCTTTCCAGACCCTCCCATTTGGCAACTGCCTAGTCACACAGCAGATGCTTATGAAAGGTACAATATATAAACAACATATCTTTTTTTCTGTAAAACCAATTTTTTTTGAGATTTCAGCTCTGTTCAACGTTGTGCTCTACTGTTTTGGAGAACTAAGGTGTCAGAACTGCTTCAAGTGCATCTCTGGGCTGAGAATCAAAGCCACGTACATGCTCTATGGAAAGCTGGGTTACTGATTGTCAATAACCTCTATCTTGCTCGGAGTGTGTCACTGCATGTTGGAGTGACTGACAGTCAAAGCAATCAGCTTCAGGGGCGGTGTCCAACACTCCATTTAAACTCACCAGTAATGTCATTCTGGGCCTGTTAATGTTCTTCCTTTCTGGCTTGTGTGATTATTTGTTATTCTGCTGTTTTGACCTTTTGCCTGGACCTGGCTATTCTTCTACCTTACAATTCTTAACCTCTCTGCCATCTTAGTTCTGACCTGATTTGTTTGACTTTTCTTAGTTTCTGTCTTGTCTCTTTGCTTGTTTGCATTTTTCCCCTGTCTTGTCACAAATGGAAATGAAATGATACAATGTTAAACCTCTGCTTGGTCATCAGATTAGAATAATGGGGCATAGTGATCAACCACAGAGCATAGTACATACACTGCCAAAGTGTTTTTGTATAAAAAAAATTGGTTTTACAGTAAAAAAAGATATGTTATATTGTACCTTTCATTAGCATCTGCTGTGTGACTAGGCAGTTGCCAAAAGGGAGGAGCTGGAAAGGAGCAGTCCCCCCCCCCCCCTTGGGGAACAGCTTCTCCATGTGACCTTTTCAAATATATGAAAACACCCATTACTGGGCTTAGCGACACCTCCTGCTGCTCTACAGCCAATCCCGAGTGAGGGGAGTTATTCATATATTTGAAAAGGTCACATGTTTCCCAAGGGTGGGGGAGAAACTGCTCCTTTCCAGGCCCTCCCTTTTGGCAACTGCCTGGTCACACAGCAGATACTAATGAAAGGTACAATATAACATATCTTTTTTTCTGTAAAGCCAATTTTTTATACAAAAATACTTTGGCAGTGTATGTACTATGCTCTGTGGGGACTGGGGGAGAGCTAAAAATGGGTCTCCTGGTGACAGGTTCCCTTTAAGTAAGGGACCTCCAGTATAGTGTAATGCCTCCTATTTGTAAACATCCCAATTATCGCCACTTGAGCCAACCAAGAGTGACAAGGTCCCTTAACTGAGACGCTTTGCTTTATCATACAATAAGATTTCAGCTCTGTTCAACGTTGTGCTCTACTGTTTTGGAGAACTAAGGTGTCAGAACTGCTTCAAGTGCATCTCTGGGCTGAGAATCACACCCACGTACATGCTCTATGGAAAGCTGGGTTACTGATTGTCAATAGCCTCTATCTTGCTGGGAGTGTTTCACTGCATGTTGGAGTGACTGACAATCAAAGCAATCAGCTTCAGGGGCGGTGTCCAACACTCCATTTAAACTCACCAGTAATGTCATTCTGGGCCTGTTAATGTTTTTCCCTTCTGGCTTGTGTGATTATTTGTTATTCTGCTGTGATTTTGACCTTTTGCCTGGACCTGGCCATTCTTCTACCTTACAATTCTTTACCTCTCTGCCATCTTAGTTCTGACCTGATTTGTTTGACTTTCCTTAGTTTCTGTCTTGTCTCTTTGCTTGTTTGCATTTTTCCCCTGTCTTGTCACAAATGGAAATGGAATGATACAATGTTAAACCTCTGCTTGGTCATCAGATTAGAATAATGGGGCATAGTGATCAAGTTAAATGTAGCATGTTTGTACATGGTATTATGATGTATCAGCCTATAAAACAAAAAATTGGATTTTGTTGTGAAACCATCATCAGTGAAAGTGGTGACAACAAAGGTTTATTGAACACCTACGGAAAAGTTCATTCTTTTTCATTGCGCCCCTAGCTGCTGCATGGACTTTGTTTCTAGTATGAATATCCTTTTATGAAGGCCAAAAACATACTAGACAAACATACTAGTCAACACGATAACCAAAAATGATTCTTAAAGAAAAAATTCAAAAGCAATATTGTGTTTGCAGCTACAATGGTTTATGGTAAAACACTACCAAAAGATCCAGTATAGCCTGAGCCAAAAATCAGACTTATCCCTGTCTACTCAAAGTAGGTTAGAAAGAAGTTTAACACATATAAGAAGAAGAGTAACATTTAAGTTAGGATCTGACTACAGATGGGTTGTTTTTAGCCTGTTACCATGGAGACATATAAGTCTAAATAAAAACTCTAGACACAAAACCATAGAAAATTTAAAAGAAAAACTAGATGCTTTCTTTTAGAAACACTGGATCAATAAAAAATGGTCCTCTAAAAGTAAAAAAATAAATTAAAAAAAACTTTACTAATTCTTCAGACCCAGGGGAGAGCTGCCATATAATGAAATAGTTAATTTCTTCCTAGGAACACAATTACATAGACCTGCTGGGGCTGCCACCATGTTAGCAGTGTTGTCAGCACAGACTGCCTACTGCTTTTCATTGTAAACAGTGGGGGGGGGGGGAGGTTGTCCAGGATTTTGCTGCCAGTGATCCTCACATTAAACTCATGTAGCTGCTACTCCAAGACCACATTATCATCAGCACCTGGAAATTAGTGATCGTGAAAAAAACTAATCATGGTGAGACTGGGAGGTGAAGACATGGCTTGTACTATTGGCGTTACTATTTTAGACCTTTGTTCAGTACATCATTAGGTCGTATTGACTGATCCTTTACTATCATTTATTCTTGTCTGACCAAATAGTATTAGTCTGATTGAAGAGATAATAGTAAGAACATGTATAGTAAAGAAGGGTCTTAACAAGAAGTTCATCTGCTAGATAAAGCTTTCTCAGTGCATAAGTACCATCTCTATAGAATGGTCTTGCTTTGACCCAGATTTGATCCAGAAATGTGTCATGGTACACAACTAGTTGTGCCCTCACTTATGCCGAACACAGAAATTGTGTGTATATATATATATATATAAAATCATATAATATATATGAAATCAGAATAAAATGGAATGTTATCATTTCTGTAGCCCCTCCTTATAGCGCCCTCTTTTTGGCAGCCCATTGCTTCTAGCCCCCTTTTTTCTGTAGCCCTGAATTATTTTGAAGTGGGAACTACAGAAAGAGAGGCCAGGAGGGGCTACTGAAAAGGGGACACTATGTAACAAGCAGCGGGTTGTGAACCCACTGTGCTATCTAACTATTTTGGCTTTGGGCCACACACTAAGGGTGTTATACGTGAACCTCTCCGGTATTCACCCGCTTACCCCTATACAGGGATCTGGATTTCGCTGTGGAAAGATCACAAGGCTGCTACCTCTTTGGGGTCCCAGTATAGATAGCTGCACAGAGACACTGATAATTGGTACCAAGGGGTCAGGCAGAGTGGGTAGTTTAAGTCGGTCCAGAGTTGAGGCAGGCAGAATACAAGCAAAAATTTAGACAGGAAGAGGGTGGTGGCAGGCAGAACAGGTTCAGAATACAACCCGGGGTAAATATACCAGGGAGCAAGGAAAGGGGAACAGAGTCAGGAACAAGTCAGAGTTCACACACAGGAAAACAAAAGGAACAAGCACCATACAGCATGACTTGCATGCTAGGAACCTTTGCTCAGGCACAGAGAACAGGGCATGCTGGACTATACGGCTGGAGATGCACGCTGATAGGCTGAGACAGCTTAGCTAGGAAGTGCCCTGCTTCTGTAAGAAGAAGAGAAAGGCGACGCCTGTGGTCTATGGGAGCTGAAGCATGGCCGCACATGGCGGCTGAAGTTAAGCCTGTGATGGGGAACACGACCAGGGATGGAACCTGATGCCAGCTATAACAAACTATAAGAAGGGGGCTCAGAATTGGGGCACTAGAAAAAGGAGCCACATTAAAAAGAAAATATAGCAGCACTATGGAAAAGAGTGAGCACCGGATGCTGTCCCAGGATGAAAGCCTCAGGAATCTCCTGAATAAGTGAATAAAACAAACAAAGGCAGTACTTAACATGTGACACAGTGGTGTCTTTGTCTGATGTTGTCATAGTGTGTGCGTTGACAGAGCACATAGACCTGTCTCTACCCACAATGCAACACAGGAAGCCAAGAGAGAAGAGGAGCTTTGTTAAATGCTGCAGGTAAGTACTGGCCATTTCATTGATGAGGGGAGTTAAGTAGGCATTGCATTAGGGAGGGAGGCTGCTGGGCATTTTCATTAGTGGGGGAGGAAGCTGAGCTTGTCATTAGTGAGGGGAGGCTGCTGGGCATTTTCATTACTGGGGGAGGCTGCTGGGCATTTCATTAGTGGGGGAGGCTACAGGGCATTTCACTAGTGAGGGGAGGAAGCTGAGCTTGTCATTAGTGAGGGGAGGCTGCTGGGTATTTTCATTACTGGGGGAGGATGCTGGGCATTTCATTAGTGAGGGGAGGCTGCTGGGCATTTCATTAGTGAGGAGAGGCTGCTGGATTTCATCGTGAGGGGAGGCTGCTGGGCATTTAAGTGTGAGGGAGGCTGACTGGGCATTTATGTGAGTGGAGGATGCTGGGCATTTAATTAGTGAGTGGAGGCTGCTGGGCATTTCATTAGTGAGGAGAGTCTGATGGGCATTTCATTAGTGAGGGGAGGCTGCTGGGCATTTCATTAGTGATGAGAGGCTGCTGCGCATATCTTTTGTGAGGGGAGGAAGCTGTAACCAATGCATTTCCCACCCTAGGCTTGTACTCGAGTAAATAAGTTTTTCTAATTTTTTTGTGGTAAAATTTGGTGCCTTGGCTTATGGTATATTCAGATATTCAAATATATCTATCTATTTATAATATCTACTGTATCAACCTATAGCAGCATCCCAAAATTGAGTTTATATGTGACTTGGAGAAAGACATTCCTACATCTGTTCTGTGTTTTTAGGACATGGACTGCAGTAGATTTCTATTTACGAGAGAAATGCTGAATAATGGATTATAGTGGGAGATGATAATTCTACACATGTCATGATGTAAGCCTTATTAATTTGTTAACTTGAGGCCGGGGCATTTTAAGTCACTTTACTACCGCAGAAAGTATACGATTGTTCTGAAAAATTACCTGCCACTAGAGGTTATTCAAATTCCGCTCTTGATTTATTAGACTAGACAGCTTTAAGACCATATCTATGGCGGGTAGTTAGCCATAGTGCTGAAGTGACATTTTTAAAATGAAGTACAAAGAATAGACTTTGTAGTTGGCCGCAGCTCTGCACGTAATACATCCGCTTTGCTCTTTAACATGTACAGAGTTGTGTTATCCTTCCATAATTCTTTGTGTCTCTATTTAGTCACGTTATGGGGAATGACCTCATTGTTGCAGCTGGAACAAAGACCCCAAAGTCATAATTTGTGTTTTTGTCTCTGGCTCTGTACTATGTCTCTATACATATCTCTGTACATATGTCCATGCCTCTATTAGTATTAATAGACTAATATGACTGTATATAGACTGCATATGACTGTATATGTGATCAGATCTCCATACATTCCAGAGACCTGATGCATTATGTAGCAACTTAAGCAAAATGCTTCTTTCCTTCCTCCTGAATAGGGAATGCTCCGATTTTATTCCATTTGAATCAGAAAGCTTTTCTACAACAGACTCTAAAATATCCAAGATCCTCACCTAAATATATACAAGTCCCAGTTTAGATCCCCCCAAATCAGGACCCAGAACAGACACAAAATAAATACAAACCATCGAACAAACAGTGTAATCACGTACAGACCCCCGACCATCTAAACTCCTAAGGCCTCATGCACACAAATATATGTTTGCCCGGGCTGTACAGCCGTTGCAAGATAGAGGAGGGTTGAGTGCTCCTTACCCCTCCTCTCCACTATGAGCAGGGTGGGCGTTGCCGTAGTACGGCAAAATATTGCACATGACCCATATTATGCACGGTGCCCAGCTTGGTAAGAGCACCGTTAGCAATTTCCGACATGTTGGCATTACAGAACCATTATTTGCTTTTCCCCTGCCTTTCATGTTGATTTGGAACCATACACCAACTACAGGTCCTTAGGGTCCTTGGATAATGTGCTTGCGGAGTGCAGTCAGGGTGTACTACAGTGCAGGGGCTCAAGGGAACAACGGACTGAGGGGATTTTTTTTTAACTGGTTGCATACAAATTATACAGGGTGATTTGGGACACTAAACCACCAGTCCATGATAACTTGTGAGTGGTTTAGTGTCCCATGACAGGTCCTCTTTAAATGTCCCTTTCACATGCCAGTGATGCCAGGTGCTTAACAATATTATAACTTGCAGATCTCAGCTGCAAAGATTGTCCACATTGGACAATCTTCATTCAACCCCTTTGACAATTTTAATGTCAAAGGGGTTGAACCAACTTTGATTACTATTCTCTATCCGAAAAATACCAGGCACTAAGCTCCAGGCTTCTCTGCAGTCATTTTCACCTTGGTCCTCGTATATAAGATGGCGGCTGATGACTGGTTCAAGAAGCAGCATTTTTATTTATTAAATTATTTTATTCTGTTCCCTTATAAAGAATGGCTGTACCATTATACAAGCTCTTATACCCCTTGTGTCACCCCCTCATAGACTGTAAGCTCTTGTGTAACCCCCTCATCCTCATAGACTGTAAGCTCTTGTGTCACCCCTCATCCTCATAGACTGTAATCTCTTGTGTCACCCCCTCATCCTCATAGACTGTAAGCTCTTGTGTCACCCACTCATCCTCATAGACTGTAAGCTCTTGTGTCTCCCCCTCATCCTCATAGACTGTAAGCTCTTGTGTCACCCCTCATCCTCATAGACTGTAAGCTCTTGTGTCACCCCCTCATCCTCATAGACTGTAAGCTCTTGTGTCACCCTCATCCTCATAGATGCTGTAAGCTCCTTGTGTCACCCCCTCACCCTCATAGACTGTAAGCTCTTGTGTCACCCCTCATCCCTCATAGACTGTAAGCTCTTGTCCCCCCTATCTCTCTAGACTGTAAGCGCTTGTGTCACCCCCTTCCTCATAGAACGTGTAAGCTCTTGTGTCACCCCCATCCTCATAGACTGTAAGCTCGGTGTCACCCCTCTCCTCATAGACTGTAACCTCTGTGTCACCCCCTCATCCTCATAGACGTAAGCTCTTGTGTCACCCCTCATCCTCATAGACTGTAAGCTCTTGTGTCACCCTCATTCCTCATAGACGTAAGCTCTTGTCACCCCCTCATCCTCATAGACTTACCTCTTGTGTCACCCTCATCCTCATAGACTGTAAGCTCTTGTGTCACCCCTCATCCCCATAACCTGTAAGCTCTTGTGTCACCCCCTCACCCTCATAGACTGTAAGCTCTTGTGTCACCCCCTCATCCTCATAGACTGCAAGCTCTTGTGTCACCCCTCTTCCTCATAGACTTTAAGCTCTTGTGTCACCCCTCATCCTCATTGACTGTAAGCTCTTGTGTCACCCCCTCATCCTCATAGACTGTAAGCTCTTGTGAGCAGGGCCCTCACCCCTATTGTCCCATATGACTTTTGTTATATAAAAATATGCTTTTTGCTATATCTGGAACTCTCTTATAGACAGTTAATAGGAGTGTACAGGTGATAGCCAAAGACTGGGATAGGGCTTAACCTACTGATTAGTGGGGGTATCAGTGCTAAGATCCCCACAGATCGCAAAAACAAGAGGTATGTCAAACCCATCATCACTCCACCAGAGTAATGGAGCAGACGGCCACGCTTGACCGTTCTGCTCCATTAATCTCTATGGAGCTGATGGAGATCGGTGAGCGCAGTGCTCAGCAATTTCCATCCGCTCCTTAGAGATTAATGAAGCACATCGGTCGTGTGCGACCAGCTGCTCCATTACTCTGACGGAGCGACCCCTCGTTTTCGCGATCTGTTGGGGTTTCAGAGACCCCCACTGATCAGCAAGTAAGTTGCCCTAGGGTCTTTACTAAAGCAAGGATCCAGCAGCCTGCATTGTGGCCACGTGGGTGGTGATTACCTTGACACAGAATCAGTTTTTTTCTGACTATGACTTGACCAGATTAAGTTAAATTTAACTTCTACCCACTCCATTTTAATGGGGTGTGATATCAAAATTCCTCTGCAGAAGTCTTACCCTTATCCCAGTATAGTAAGATCATCCATTTTGGATTTTGTTATATTAACCTCACCATTCAATAGTAACAGAATAGCTGCATTTTTATAACGTTATTGATATCTTCTTACAACAAATTTAGAATTTGACTTTTCAAAATCATTTTCAAAAAATTCTTGTCTGCGTTCCCCCAAATGAACACTAGATGGCAATGTTGTCAGCCACTGAGCGACGTCTGGGGGAGCATCACAATGAAAACAAATGAGCAAAAACTGTACTTTACCAAACGCCATAAATAATAATGTTCTGCTGAAGAAGTGGACAAAGATGAATTCAATATAAAACACCGGCATTAATATCCGGCCATAATCACTGAAGGAGCACTTAAGGCAAACATGGACCTGCTATTTCTACTTGTCTGCTTCCCACCAGCACAGCCACACATTAATCCCCAACAGTTGAATGGACGGACAGTAATTTATTACTCAGTGTCTATGACAAAATGGCTTCTTATACAATGGAGAGACGCTCCATTATGTTTAAGGTTAATAATTTATCATATCAATTAATTGAGAGGCATTTGATTCATATAGAGACTTATCTGTCAGTAAGTCCAAACTAGTTTCTGTGAGCACACAGACACATTTTGTGTCTCCCTTTGTAGTTATCCACATATGCATATACATATATCAGACTGACCAAAGACATATGACCTTCAAAAAGACTGACTAAGGTTTTGAGATTCAGTCTTAAAGGGAATCTACCATCAGAATACATCATGATACACTAGGGACACTTACTGTGACACAGAGACTGTGGTAATCTTCTTATATTTGTAATCCATAACCTCCTTCCTTCTAAAATCAACTTTTAAAATGATGCTACTGAGACTGAAAGGCTACTGAGGCAGTTTCTAGCAGCTCTGTGCTGAAGATTCACAGGCTGTTACACTGTCTCACCTTTCCAGTGCTCCCACAGCACACGCCCCCTTCCCTCTGATGTAATCTCACTGCAGCATTGGAAGTTTCAGCACACAGAATGAGGGGGGGAGTGCTTCCTTTACTGTAATTAATATCACTTTAAAAGTTGATTTTAGAAGGAAAAGGACATGGAATGTGCAAAAAATTGCCACAGTCAAAGTGCCTGAATCTATGAGTAGATCTATGACTATTGATTATGATGGTAATTTTTCTTTAAGCAGGAAGAGCATCTTTGAAACCAAAACTAAAGCACAAAGTAAAATAGTCTTTATACAGAGACAAGAAACATCCAACAATGCTGTTAGTCTTTTTGATCTGCCAGTAATGTTAGATTAATCTCTAACTTAATTTGAACCTCTCCAGGACCTCTCCTATGCTTCACCAATTGTCTGGAATGCCCTTCCCCGGACTATCAGACTAATACCCAACCTCTATAGTTTCCTATGTGCTCTTAAAACTCTTCTTTTTAGGAAGGCCTATCACACACTCGAACTGCATCAAATGTCAACTCTCTCTTTACTAATCCATCCTATGTCCTATTTTTCGTCAGTTATCCGGCAAACAGCAGGTATACACCAAGCTCCAGGCTTCTCTGCAGTCTTTTTCACCTTGGACTTTGTGGGGCAGATTTACTTACCCGGTCCGTTCGCGATCCAGCGGCGCATTCTCTGCGGTGGATTCGGGTCCGGCCGGGATTCACTAAGGTAGTCCCTCCGCCGTCCACCAGGTGGCGCTGCTGCGCTGAAGTTCCCCGGAGGCGCGCTGGAATGCCCTGAAATTCACCGGCCTATTCCTGGTGAAGGTAAGTGTAATTTTCGCGACACATTTTTTGTTTTAAATGCGGCGGTTTTTCCGAATCCGTTGGGTTTTCGTTCGGCCACACCCCCCGATTTCCGTCGCGTGCATGCCTGCGCCAATGCGCCACAATCCGATCGCGTGCACCAAAATCCCGGGGCAATTCAGGGAAAATCAGCGCAAATCGGAAATATCCGGGTAACACGTCGGGAAAAACGCGAATCGGGCCCGTAGTAAATGACCCCCTGTATGTTAATTTATAGTTGATGGCTGGTTCAAGCAGAAGAATTTTTATTTATTTAATTATTTTACTCTGTTCCCTTATAAAGAATGGCTGTACCATTATACAAGCTCTTATACCTCTTGTGTCCCCCCTCATCCTCATAGACTGTAAGCTCTTGTGTCACCTCATCCTCATAGACTGTAAGCTCTTGTGTCACCCCCTCATCGCACACACAGAACACTACACTCACACTGCACACACAGAACACTACACACACACTGCACACACAGAACACTACACACACATTGCACACACAGAACACTACACACACATTGCACACACAGAACACTACACACACATTCTACACACAGAACACTACACACACATTGCACACACTGCACACACTCACCCGGCCTTGCTCTTAAGTCCCGTCGGGATCTGCGGGCAGGTAGAGATGAAGCAGGACAGGGAGCAGCAGCCCCACTGTCCACAGGTCTCCCGGGGCCTGCGCTCTCGCTCCGGAGCGCTGATGACACAGATCACTGTGTCATGTGTCCCGCTGAGTGGCCCGGCACGCGCTGTGATCGCGCTACAGACATTTACCTCTTTTGCAGGACGCACCGAACCGCTCAGCCTGCGCGCTACAAGGAATAATTGCCAAGCGTAACTTTACGCATGGCAATTATTTTGGGGGGTAATGGCGCCTCATCACGCGTTTATGACGCGTGGTGAGGCGTTAATGCGACCTCTGATGGGCGTATTAACCACTGACCTACAGTAGACGGGAAAAAGATAGAGTAAGCTCTATCTTTCCCTTTACGTATGGCCACCCATCCCCTTCTCCAGTTGAACATATGTTACGCCCTGGTCCCAGTTGGGACACAGCATACACTGTGTGCATGAAGCCAAAGGCTCAAAATCCTTATTTAGGAGTGATAAACAAGTAATGTAAGTAATGTAATGCAGATGCAAAATCATCTAGAACTATTTGTTCCAGTGTTCTTGTTCTGTATGTATTTTCTGTCAATATGATAGACAGCTGTCTCTGCGTAGGTGATTCAGGTCAAAAACTTGCTTGTTTCTCTACCATTTACCCAACATGGTCTATCATAAGTTAATTTGTTTTAATAGATGGGCTATTTTCCCTGGGACCCATTAATTACACTAATGTATTATTTCATGCATCTACTCAAAAAATCAACATATGGTACTTTCAGCGAATTTGACCTTGAATGTCTTCAAAGGTAAGTAAAGCAGTTTGTATTTTTTAATAGAGGCAAATTGTTCTCCAAATATTGTCCCTACAAAAGCAATACCGCTACTAATACAGATGTCTTATATAGAGCAGATGATTAGATGTGCAAGCAGCTTGTTGTTTATTAATTGGACTTTGCACTCATTTGGTAAAACTTGATCTAAGGCTACATTCACACGATGTATGCCTGCCGTACTACATACATCGGCGCTGCGGAGAGGAGCAGGGGATGCGCGCTGCTCACCCCCGCCCCTCTCCATAGGGAGATACAGCGCACGGCGCCGTAATACGGGAAAAGATAGGACATGTCCTATCTTTTCCCGTGCTACAGAGCGGTACGCTGCCGCACGTGTGCTGCACCGTACCGCTCCCGTACAGGGCCGTGAGCCCATAGAAGTGTATGGGGGACGTATGTCGGCCGTATATACGTCCCCCATACATGTGTGTGAATGTAGCCTAAGGCCCCTAGCGTTGCAGTTTATGTCAGGGTGCAATGCGTGAAAAATGGATGTTTTTGGCTGCGTTTTTGGTCCTTTTTTCCTTGGAGTCATTAGCGTTTTTCACACGCGTGTTGTTCGTGTTTTTCTTGCGTTTTTCTCGCACGTTTTTTAAATCACATCCTTCTTAAATTGGTACTTCATGATGCGCGTCACAACAAATGCATGCACGCGCGTGAAAAAATGCAAATAATGACAAGCCCTTTGGAAACAATGGGACAGAGTGCAATACAAGTTCTGCGCGTCAAAAGCACGCACAGAACTCACGCGTGAAAAACGCTAGTGTGGAAGGGGCCTAAGTGTATGAATTAAGGGGGTTCTTTAATTTGCGTTACCATATTTCAAAATCCTTCAAGTGAAAAGTGGATACAAGTCAAATTCGCTGAAAGTACCATATGTTGATTTTCTGAGTAGATGTTGATGCATGAAATAATACATTAGTCAAAACTATATAATAACTAGAATCTATATCACAAAGACTACCCCTCATAAATGTATCTCTTTTTTTAACAAAAAATAAAATGCTATCACGATAAAACATTAGCCATAAAACAAAAAACTCTGCCTGCTCACTATAGCAAAAGGAGTACATTTTCTATTTATAAAATATAATCACAAATACATATAATCCACAATCACTATATAATTATTGCAGCAGCACATATACTACATAAATATCAATAATTAAATGGATAGATATTTAACATTGTAACTTTACAAAGCATTGCTTTGACCACATCTGGAATATGCAGTTCAGTTCATAAAAAGAATGCCCTGAGCTTTAGAGAGTACAAGGGAGAGCCACAAAAATGATAAAGGGGAGTGAAGAATCTCAGTAATGAGTAAAGATTAAGATAACTAAATGTACATAGTCTTGAGAAAAAATGACAAAGAGGACATGATTAATTTACATAAATATGTAAACGTACATTACTTTAGTCATTGCTCTAACTACTGCATTTTATGCTGTTTAATTAAATCCAATAGAAATGGGGCTTATTTAGAGTAAGTATTTAATGAGGTCTCCATTGAAAACAGAGGAGTTGTTGTCCTGTGGGGACTCGGAGCTCATAGATAACAATTATTTGTGGAGTTCTGCACCTGATGCATCATTTGGTCAATGAACTGCGGCCACCTCCAGCGTGTCTTGTTTCACGCAACCTTTCTGTTCATTTGATTACAACCTGTGAAAGCCTGTATTGGAGGCAAAGAAGGGTGGTAATATGAAGACTTGCTTATTGTAGTAACACAAACGTGATGTTAACACCCTGTTAATAGGTTTAGATTGCAATGGCATTGCATTAACATTGTGTCAATGGAATGCAATTAAGCAAATATTCTCCAAACAGCCTTTGCATTGCATTTAAATACACAATGTAAACGCCACATGTGAACACACCCTCAACAAGATAAACGTCATGCATACAGGTGTCCTTAACTTCCTTTTTTTATGCAATACCTAAAAAATGTTTGTGTTTTTTTCATGACACATGGGGATAGTTCAAAATGAAACAAAATATTACAGGAACATTTTTTCATTTAATATGAAATTAAACTATGGACTATGCCACGAAGAAAGGAGAAAGCAGACTGTCTTTCGTCAGTGGGCAGTCATAATCGAATTAAATACCTTACTATTCTCAGACTCCTATAGACTTAATTATCCAACTTTAGATTTTAGTTAAAAAGAAAATATTGCACATAAAATAAATTTTATACATGAACCAAAATTTCCTACTTTTAAAGCAATAAAAAAAATTGCATAATCTACACGTATAACCAAATCATAGCAGATGAATAAAAACACATATAGCTTGGTTGCAATCATGCACCCCTTGGCACTTATCAAGTGCAGGCCCTAAAATCCTAGCACATCCTCTGCTCTCTCTAGTTTTTGACACGTTTGCATCATAATCAGTTTTGATATGATTTTAGGTGCAGTAGCTTTCAGTGGTGATTAACCCTTTTAGGAGGCAGCTAGTTTGCATGTTAAGGCTCAGACCCATTTGTTGTAATTTGTCATGTGTTGCTTTATATGATAAACACTTTAAACCTATTAAAGTAATTTTTAAATTGCTTTTTCGTGACACATTAGG
This sequence comes from Engystomops pustulosus, assembly GCA_019512145.1. Classification (NCBI taxonomy): domain Eukaryota; kingdom Metazoa; phylum Chordata; class Amphibia; order Anura; family Leptodactylidae; genus Engystomops; species Engystomops pustulosus. Next base: position 40,960,738 of record CM033647.1, read on the forward strand.
GCAGATTTATCAAGGTGTCTGAAAGTCAAAATATTCCTAGTTGCCCATGGCAACCAATCACAGATCCCCTTTAAAATATTCATGAGCAATGGTAAAATGAAAGCAGAGCTGTAATTGGTTGCCATGGGCAACTAGGAATATTCTAACTGTCAGACAGCCTGATAAATCTGCCCCATTGTGCTTCATGTTAGTGGTAATATTATATGATATATCTGGCATTTATTTATTAAAAAAAAAATTAAATTATCACCTTTTCAGACAGAAAGTAAGTAACTAATTTTGGTATTAAAACTAAACTTTCCCATATGTCTGCTCAATCTTTTAATCATATTCAAAATGCATTTATATTTTATTATAAAGTAACATGGCTTACAAATCAAACAATTTTGTAGACAGAGATACTTTGACCAGAGTGTGAGACGCCAGCATTGGTACCATTAGGTAGTCAGACCATGCCCCATTACAGTGGACACTGAGGAGCAATAAGACTACCCAACTCGACCTGGCACCTAAATCAAAACATCCTCGGACACCCTACCACCCTGCCAGTCTCTGCGCTGGAAGAATGTTCATTTTAATGATAATGAAGAATGGAGTGCCCACAAAGCTGCCATTTGAGGTCACCTATGTCAAGCAAGCTGCTCATGCAAAACTTATCCACTTGTTCAAGGAAACCCAAATACTTAGCTGTTGGCTAATTTGCATAGGCTTAATAAACAAAATTTTGACCCAATAGGAACACTAAAATCTCAAACACACTCAAAAACTGAATGCCCATAAGTAGGATTTTGCCCACTGCAAAATTCAGATGTTGCAATACTGGAATGGAGAATCATGCTAGAGCCCTTCTTAATAAATGTTTAAAGCACAGAGCCTACAAATCTCACATTCCATACATGTCTGACCCCGAGGGATGCAGAATATTAGATCCTCAAGGTATAGCAGATCTCTTCGGATCTTACTACTCTTCTCTCTATAAACTGAACGATAACTGTAAAACCCCACAACCAACAGAGCAAGAGATTCACTCATTCCTAGCCTAATTACTCCTTCCCCAGTTATCTTCCCCAGCCTAATTACTCCTTCCCCCAGTTATCTTCCCCAGTTTGCCCATTTACTTTGCATTAAATGTTAAAGGTAATTTCTTATCTCATCTGAAGTCTAACAAAACCCCTGGCCCTCACTGAATGTCTAATGAGTACTACAAGACCCATAGATACATTTTAGCAACATTTTTAGTACAAGTCTTTAATGACTTTATGCAAGTAGATATTCCTCATAAGGAGATTTTGCAGGCACTTATTGTAACCCTCCCAAAGCCGGTTAAATTTCCACAAATCCCATCCAACCTATGACCTTTATGCCTCCTCTATTGCGACCTGCTGAGCTATTGCCAAACAGATTAGCTGACATTCTCCGATCTTTAGTCACAGCATACCAGGTTGGCTTTATTAAGAGTAGACAAAGGATGGATGGCACCCGCCAGTCTATAGATCTTGTGGCAACTGTGTGGCATCTTGTGGCAACACTGAATTCGGACTCGACAGAGTTTACCGAGGCTACCTGAAATGCACCCTGTAGGCCTTTGGACTGCAGGTTTCCTTTCTTAAGGCCGCAATGGCATTAGAAAACCTCACCATCTGCTTGGGTCCTCACTTCAAGCACCTTTTCAATCAATATAACTAATGGAACAAGGCAGGGATGTCCCCTGTTCCCAATAATATTTGCCTTAGGCATGGAGCCATTAGTTCAAGCTATCCATCTATAGCCGGATCTTAGATCAATCAGGGACAGGGAGCATTGCATTGGCCTATTTGCGGATGACGTGGTATTATGCCTGACTGACCCAGAGGCAGTGGCGTCTTCGAAAGCTCCAAAAAATTTTAACTTCCTTTGTATGGAGGTGTCAGGAAGTGAGGGTTTCCCTAGCTACCTTAACCCTACCGGTAGCAGAAGGGGGTCTGAGGGTGGTATTACAGAGCGGCAACAGCTGACCTAGTCACATCACTGTGTCAGGGGGAGATATCCAAGTTATGGGTGCAAATTTAGCCTGCTACATATCCTAATATGTCTAATATGAGAAAAAAAAAACTAGTCACGTCCAGGCATAGGTAACGGATTGGTATATGTTGTACAAAACTGAACAGAATTTCATCCAAAATTAAGCATTGGGTGGGCACCACAATTGAAAGGGGAAGGCAAAGAGATAACTTTGTTATACATGCATCATAATAACGGTTATAGGCACACAAAGAAAAGAAGTTATGCTTAACCCCTTTTTGTAAGCTTTTTTTTCATTCATTTTTTCACTCTCCACCTTCAAAAATCTATAACTTTTTCCATTTTTCTGTATACAGAGCTGTATGAGGGCTTATTTATTTTCAGCGTAACAAATTTTACTTCTCAGTGAGGTTATGTATTATTCCATGCCATCTACTGGGAAGCTGGAAAAAAATTCCAAATGTGGTCAAATTGTTCAAAAAACGCATTCGTTTTTTGGACAATTTGACCACATTTGGAATTTTTTGTGGGTCAAGTTTTTGTGACTTTCACTTTGCGCTCCAAATGATACATCTACTTTATTCTTTGGTGATTTACAATCACGGTGATACCAAATTTAAATAGATTTTATTGTGTTTTAATACATTTTCAAAAATTAAAACAATGTATACAAAAAAAAATTGTTTCACCATCTTCTGATACTGATAACTTTTTCATATTTTGGCGTACAGAGCTTTGTAAGACATCATTATTTGCAAGATGAGCTGAAGTTTTCATTGCTACCAACTAGAGGAATGTACAACAGTTATTATTACATTTTTTGTGTGATGTAAACTGGTGTAAAACATGTCTGTGAATTGTACTGTTTATTTGGATTCATATCAGTTCTAGGGAAAAGGGCGAGTAGAATTTTTAGTTTTTTTAAATTATATTTTTAACGATTAGGATTCATTACATGCGCCAACAGATGATGTCATGTAGAGCGGCAATCCCAATAAATGTGGCGCCCATGCGCCGCCTTTTTTAAATGCCACCAGTGGCGACCAAGGGGTGGATACACATGATTGGTGCTAGTACCAACCACGTGTATTAGCGATGGGTATTTGCTGCAATACACAGCAAACCCCACCTATATTATGAAGGTTCATCCCGTGAGCCCTCTTCATACATCTTTAGCATCTCTGTGCCATACATGTGCGGCGCAGAGCGTGAAGAGGTCAAAGCTTCTCACACCAGCAGTGAATACGGCGCAGAGGTATAAGGAATGTATGAAGAGGGCCCACGGGCTGAGTCCTCTTCATAGTGAGAGGAGAAGAAATCGGATCCGTCCTCTGTAAAGTGTCTCCTCCATCGGGAGATGCAAATCCGCCTTCCTGACATTTCTGACATCAGAAAATTCCTTCTCGTCCGATGATTTCTCCTTTTCCTCTGCGAATAATTTAAGGAGGTGATGAGGACTGTGAACCGCGCCTGACGCTCATTAAGGACCAAACCAGCCACTAGGGGTCAGGCTAGAGACGGGGGGCACAGACCTCTAATTGTGCAAAATGAAGAATTTCCTACAGAATTTCCTTCTGAAACTGCAACATCTCCGGAAAATACAAGACCTCCAGAGGGACGTTTATTCATTTTTGGCGCAGGGCGGGGCTGGAGCCGTGCTATATTGTTCAGTGGGATGGAAGTTTGTGGCGCAAGGGATTAATAAAGTGGCGCATGGACTAAAAGGTTTGAACTAGAGATGAGCGAGCACTAAAATGCTCGGGTGCTCGTTACTCGAGCCGAACATTTCCCGATGCTCGAGTGCTCGTTTCGAATAACGAACCCCATTGAAATCAATGGGAGACCCGAGCATTTTTCAGTAAAATTATAAACTTAACGAGCACAGTGAAAGAACACAGTGCAGAACAGATTGCAGATGTTCGGGAACATCTGCGATCTGCTCCGGAGACACGCGTGCAGAACGGTGTTCTCCGCAATAGTATTTGAAGAACAATATGTGTAGAGAACAACTTGCAGATGTTTCCAAACATCTGTAATGTGTTCTTCACACATAATGGGGCAAATTTACTTACCCGGTCCATTCGCGTTCCAGCGGCGGCTTCTCCGCTCTGGATTCGGGTCCGGCCGGGATTTAATAAGGTAGTTCTTCCGCCGTCCACCAGGTGGCGCTGCTGCGCTGAAAGTAAACTCATCGCGCCGGAATGCACCGAGCTGGACCAGGTGAAGGTAAGCGGTCCTTATGCGACACATTTCGGTTTTTAAATGCGGCGGTTTTTCCGAATACGTCGGGTTTTCGTTCGGCCACGCCCCCCCGATTTCTGTCGCGCGCATACCGGCCCCGATGCGCCACAATCCGATCGCGTGCGCCAAAAACCCGGGGCAATTCATGTACAAGCGGCGCAAATCGGAAATATTCGGGTAACACGTCGGGAAAACGCGAATCGGGCCCTTAATAAATGACCCCCATTGTTCTTCAAATACTATTGCGGAGAACACCGTTCTGCACGCGTGTCTCCGGAACAGATTGCAGATGTTCCCGAACATCTGCAATCTGTTCTGCACTGTGTTCTTTCACTGTTTTCTTCAATTAAACAATTAAATTAAATGTTTTAATTGTATCTTTTTACTGTTCTTCACTTTTTTTTAATTAAATGCTCGTTATCGAGCAGGGCAAATACTCGTCCGAGCAACGAGCCGGTCCGAGTATGCTAATACTCGACCGAGCATCAAGCTCGGACGAGTATACTCGCTCATCACTAGTCCACAGTCATTACTGCTCTTACAGCAAAGAATCATGTCTATGACAATGGCAGGAACACCGGACCTCGCTATAGAAAATTGGCACCACCAAGACCTCCAAAAAGCTGTTAAACTTAACAATGAAAGTCCATTAGGATTATAGGACCCGCTGCCTAAAATCATTTTCTGTTTCACAAATAATTATGCCACCTTCTAAATTCATGGGATTGTCTAAATAATAAAAAAAAAGGTGTGTCTTGTATTATTGAAATATAGCATCCTTGGATATATCTGGTACAGTACCTGAGCACCATTCTGGTAATGAAAATAGGCTGTAATAGTCAAGAATGGCGCTGTATCCAGAGGGAAAAAAGTAGTGTTTTTTCCAACTACAGGCAGTCCTTGATTACATAAGATGGGTTCGGTAGTTTTTTTTAAGTTAAACTTATCTGTAAGTCGGAACATTTTGTAAGTGTAACTCCAAACAAAATTGTCCCAATTGGATTTGTTTTTTAAATTTTGAGTTGCCATGGGATCAAGGAATAACAATAAAGCTTCATTTCCGATACCTATGATAAGTGTTACATTGATCATTGCAGCGTGGGACTAACGATCAATAAATTACCAGCAACCAGGTCTGTCTGTAACTAGGGGTCGTCTGTAAATCGGGGACTCCTTTAGATCTCAGGTGAAGATAAATATTGACTGACACTGATATTAATTATAATAACCTAAGAAAACTGTTACTATCAAAGGTTCAGTTGCTGTAACACATTCCAGTGGGTGTTAAGATTCTGCTCCTGTAAAACGCAAGCATTTTATTCATGCAAAAATATTTCGCTATATGTACTCCAGGGAAACTTCATGTCCTACTGTCACTTCTCTCTAGTGAGAAAAAGAGATAAGGTTCCCGCTAGTGACGGAGCCGCTTATTGGGCTTGACATGTTAAATTCAGTATGCAATATAGCGTAATTATACCTATAACATTCGGGAGATTCCTGACAACATATGTTGTGATGCGTGTCATATAGAGAGACAAATACAAGGAAACATGTCACAAAGAGATCAATAGGTAAAACTGATGAAAGGTCAGAACACAAAATAAGAAAAAGATATTTCATAGGAACGCGCCACGTTCCGAGCCGCATCCCTCCAGTCTGTACATTGTGTCTTCAATTGAAGATTCGTAGGAATTTCAATATCCAGCAAGGAAATTAATTCAGAGACGCAAACAACGGGATTAAGCACTTCTACCCTATTAGTTTTTTTTTATATGTTTCCTCACTGAGCTCAGAGATCAATTCATCTACTTATAAAAGATTTTTTTTTTTATTTAACAAGAAAAACAAAGGTTTCACAAGTGTCAAGAACAAGAATGAACACTAGCACCTGTCTGTGGTAGTGCCGCTTCATGAGCTTCAGTTTTATTTCTATCCCTTGGCTCATTTCTTGCTTTTTTCTAATTAGAAATCTTAATTTTTATATAGTTATAATTTAAAAAAATCTAATTTCTAATTCTATTTCTAATTTTTAAATTCTTTTAGAAACAGATAAACCTGTTACACATTTATACTGTATGCAGATGCTGTGAGGTCCCATGTATTAATATGTAATGAAGGATTTACAAAACTTTATGCTAAATATTGTTCATGGCTCACAATATTGAGAACCACATTGTTTTTCAAATCTAATGTAGTAAGAAATGTTATTATCCAGGATATCAAAGCTGCATTGTATTTAATCGTTTAATTGAAGAAAACAGTGAAATAACACAGTGCAGAATAGATTGCAGATGTTCGGGAACATCTGCGATCTGTTCCGGAGAGACGCGTGCAGAACGGTGTTCTCCGCAATAGTATTTGAAGAACAATATGTGTAGAGAACAACTTGCAGATGTTGCCAAACATCTGCAATCTATTCTGCACTGTGTTCTTTCGCTGTTTTCTTCAACTAGTGATGAGCGAGTATACTCGTCCGAGCAACGAGCCGGTCCGAGTATGCTAATACTCGACCGAGCATCAAGCTCGGACGAGTATACTCGCTCATCACTAGTTATAACCCACCAAAAAATTACTGTTGTAAAAAAAAATGCCAATGTGAGTCTTTCCTAAAATATACAAATCGTCAGAAAAAAAATAACCTTATACATCTACATTGCTAAAAAGTTACCCCTTGTGCCATTAAAGAGGGAAAAATGCTTTGCCATCTGTTGTACTAGTGACATAATTCAACCACCACTGATCAGTCGCATTGCATATTGTACAGCGACATTTGTGCCATTTTCCGTTAATTGTGGATTGTTCCAGAAGCTCGGCTCCACTGATTGTAATTGTCATTCCTTCATTTCCTATATATCACTCTATCAATCACCCTATAGCAGATTACTGACTCTTGGTTGCAGAAACTTTCTTTTGTATAGTTATGTTCCTTATCCGCAGGTAGAGGTAATCCACATCACTAGCGCATCTTCACAATCATTAGGTCTTTTTATTGTTACAGGTTAAAATAAAACAGCAACTACACATTTCGGTGCTGGACTACCGCCTTCATCAGGTTGACAATAATAAATCTGTGCACATTTGGGCTTCAGTATCATCCTCTGTCCTGTCTGTGGAATGGAGGATGCATTGATTTGTGTGCATTTTTGGTTTCATTCTGTCCTTACTAGTTTGAACACTGGGTTTACACAATCTTAAAGCGAACCTGTCCCCAGGAATGTCATCTTTAGCTGGTGACAGGTTCCAAAAGTCTATGCTATACTGATTTTAAAAATGCCTTTGTCAGCACTCAATCAATTCAGTACTTTATATTAATTTAATTCACATTACCTGGCTCCCTGCTAGGAGCATGTGGTGAGTCCCAGGGAGGGGGCAGCTGCAGCCTGTGTGTGCTTGTGTTTCCTCATGAATTCTTCCTCTACTCTACACCATCCCCCTCCCTCTCCTGGCCTGCTCACAGCACATGCCTGGAAGTGTGGATGAGTGTGGAGGAGAATGATGCAGTTCTGTCCATCCAGACTATTCCTTCCTAGCAGGGCCGCATCTGCCATGAGGCGGGATGAAAATTTCGCCTCAGGCGGCAGATGTGGAGCCCTGAGGCAGGCGGCCAAAACAGCTGTAGGCTGATTTGGGCACTCGCCGAATCACCCACAGTTCCAGTGCGGACCTGCGCTGCCTCGATTCCTCACAGTAGCGCTGCTGGAGGACGCTGGCGGACATCATGCATCATCAAACGCCGCCTGTGCCTCCATCAGCGCTACTGTGAGGAAATCGAGGCAACGCAGGTCCCGCACAGAACAGACAGCGCTGCTGGCCAGGTAGGAGGGGGAAGGCTGGCTCCCGGTGGGCTGATGAAGGAGAAGGGTAGACGGGAGCCTGGCAGGGCTTCACTGGCTGGTGGGCAGCAGTCAGAAGGAGAGTTTATAACTTTGCTGCTGCGCCACCACAGCCGCGACACCCAGAAAGGATCCTCCGCTGAGCTCTCGCTCCTGCTGAGAAGCTCCGATGAGAAAGCTCGCCCACCAGTCAGAGCTCCTGAACGTCATCGCAGCTATGGGTGCTGCGGTGTAAGATACAGGTATGTTGTGGGTATGCTGGGTGTATGCTGTGCATGTTGCTGGGTGTAGCTACAGGTATGCTGTGTGTGTGTATGCTGATGCTGCTGTGTATGCTGTTTGTATGATATGCTGTGTATAATGCTGTGTATATGCTGCTGTGTGTATGTTGCAGCGGGCCGGAAATCTGACATGAGGCGAGATGAAAATCTCGCTTCAGGCGGCAGAATGGGGTACTGACAGCAGGCGGCGAAATTCGCCGACGATAAAGTGGGCGATTAGGGCGTCCATAACGCCCGAATCGCCCACAAGCTAAATAGATCGCGCCTGTCTCTTTAAGACACAGGCGCGAATTTATATGCGGGAGCGAGCAGCGCTTTCCGGAAGGCTGCGTCGCTTCCGTTCTAAGCAGTGACACAGGCGCCATGACGTCAATGGCGCGCGCCGTGGCACTGTGCGGAGCCGGTCTCACAGGAGAGCCGCGTGAACACGGAGCCGCGCGAGGAGCAAGTGCCTGCGGATGAGTATGATGTTTATTATTTTTCATGTATATTAATTAATTGTGGCTAATAATTATACTGCGGGGGGGGGCGGGCTATATATATATAGGGCCAGAAGATTTTTAAAACTGGGGGGGGGGGATCATGGGAATGCTATTTTACTTGGGGCATAAGATTTCTTTATTACTGGGGGGGATGCAATATATATTTATATTATTTGGGGCTATACTGTAATTATTTTATACTGGGGGGAATGCTATATATATATATATAAATAATTTGGGGCTATACTGTAATTATTTTATACTGGGGGGAATGCTATATATATATATTATTTGGGGCTATGGATTGTTTTAAATAAGGGGGGATGTATAGATATTATATGGGGCCAGAATTATTTATATAGGGGGGGGTGGGGGGGGTTCTGTATCTTGTTATTGGAGGATTTGGAGTAGTAATTAATTTTATTTACTGGGGGGGATGCTATAAGATTTATTTTTGGGCATAAATTATTTTATACTGAGGGAGGATGTGCATATATTATTATTTTGGAGATATAATATTTATACTGGGGGGGAAGCTATAATATTCTTTGGAGCTTATAGCTTATTTATTACGGGGGGGGAGTGCTAATATTATAAATTTGGGCGTATAATTATGTTATTTACTGGGGGGGGGTCGGGGGGATATAGAGATTATTTGGGGCTATAATTATTTTTTATATGGGGGGGGGACTGGTATGATTATTATATCTATTTGGGGCTATATTCTTTATATGGGGGGGGGATGCTATAGATATTATGTGGGCGTAAGATTTATACTGGGGGGGGGATGATATAGAGATTATTTGGTGGCCATAATTATTTTACCCTGGGGGGGGATGCTATTATATAATTATTTGGGGATATAATATTTTTATACATGGGGGGGGGGAAAAGGATGCTATAGATATTATTTGGGGCTATAATTATTTATACTGGTGGGGGGGATCAGAGATCTGCCTATAGATAGTATTTGGGGCCATAAATTTTATACTGGGGGGGGGATGGTGATAGGGAAAGGCTATAGATATTATTTGGGCGCGATAATTAGTGACTACTGGGGGGGATGCTATGAGTGCCTTCTGATTATTATTTTGCCCCGGCCCGTTAAAATGATTGTATACTGGGGGGATGGCGGATAGATAGATTTGGGGCAATTATTTTTACTGGGGGGGATGCATAGATATTTATGTGGGGCCAGAATCATTTTTATATGGGGGGGCTGCGTAATAATTATATCATAATCACTAAGCTGGGGGTATGTATATGGATACAGTCATGACTAAGCTGGGGGGAGCTAGATGGGATACAGTATGATTACTATGCTGGGGGGGGGGGGCTGATATCGGGCACAGATATTTGTAGAAGCTCCGATGAGCAAGCTCCGCCCACCAGCTCAGAGCTCCTGAACTTCATCAGCAGCTATGTGTGCTGCTGTGTGTAAGCTACAGGTATGTTGCTGGGTGTATGCTGGGTGTATGCTGTGCATGTTGCTGTGTGTAAGCTACAGGTATGCTGCATGTTGCTGTGTGTATGCTGCTGTGTATGCTGTTTTGTATGTATGCTGTGTATAATGCTGTGTATATGCTGCTGTGTGTATGTTGCATGCATATTCTGTGTGTATGATGCTGTGCATGTTGCTGTGTGTATGATGCTGTGTATGCTGCTGCCTGCTGTGTGCGATGCTGTGTATGCTGCTGCCTACTGTATGTGATGCTGCATGTATATGCTGTGTGTATATGATGCTGTGTATGCTGCTTCCTCATGTTTGTGATGCTGTGTATGCTGCTGCCTGCTGTATGTGATGCTGTGTGTATGCTGCATGTATATGCTGTGTGTGTATGATGCTGTGTATGCTGCTGTGTGTGTGTGATGCGGAGTGTATGCTGCGGCCTGCTGTATGTGATGCTGTGTGTATGCTGCATGTATATGCTGTGTGTGTATGATGCTGTGTATGCTGCATGTATATGCTGTGTGTGTATGATGCTGTGTATGCTGCTGTCTGCTGTGTGTGTATGATGCGGAGTGTATGCTGCGGCCTGCTGTGTGTGTATGATGCGGAGTGTATGCTGCGGCCTGCTGTATATGATGCTGCATGTATATGATCAATTGCCATAGAAAAGATAGAGCTCAGTCCTGAGTCCTTTCACGTGCGTTATCTGTGCATGAAAAACGCATTGAAATTGCATTGAGAATGCGCGTGAAAAACTGAGACACTGACCAAACCCTGATCACACCCTGATCAGACTCTTACGTCATCTGCAACGCAAGTGTGAAAGGGGCCCAAGTATTAAATGGGTATTGAGCTTATTCTCCCCTAGAGAAGATACTGGAGAGGTAAGACCTGTGTTATCAGTGGGGGTCAGACTGCTCGGGGGGCACTTCTCGCGTAATCATGGGGGTCCCTGTGGTCAGGGCCGCATCTGCCATGAGGCGAGATGAAAATCTCGCTTCAGGCGGCAGAATGCGGGTCCCTGTACAGGGCGGCGAAATTCGCCGCTCTAAAGTGGGCGATTCGGGCGTCCATTAACGCCCGAATCGCCCACCAGCTAAATAAATCGCGCCTGTCTCTTTAAGACACAGGCGCGATTTATATGCGGAGCGACGCAGCGCCTTTCCGGCAGCTGCGTCGCTCCGTTCTAAGCAGTGACACAGGCGCCATGACGTCATGGCGCGGCGCCTGTGTCACTGTGCGGAGCCGCGGCTCACAGGAGAGCCGCGTGAACACCGGAGCCGCGCCGAGGGAGCAGCTGCCTGCAGGTGAGTATGATTTTTATTATTTTTCATGTATTTAATTAATTGTGGCTAATAATTAATACTGCGGGGGGATTTGGGGATTTGGGGCTATAATTATTTTATACTGGGGGGTGCTATATATATTATTTGGGGCTATAATTATTTTATACTGGGGGGATGCTATAGATATTATTTGGGGCTATAGTTACTTTATACTAGGGGGTGCTGTATATATTATATGGGGCTATAATTATTTTATACTGGGGAAGGATTCAGTATATATTATTTGGGGTTATAATTATTTTATACTGGGGGGGATGCTATAGATATTATTTGGGGCTATAATTACTTTATACTAGGGGGGATGCTAAATATATTATTTGGGGCCATAATTATTTTATACTGGGGAAGGATTCAGTATATATCATATGGGGCCATAATCATTTTATACTGGGGGGTGCTGTATATATTATATATCACTATATCACTAAGCTGGGGGGCTGTATATAGGATACAGTATATTACTAAGCTGGGGGCTGTATATAGGATACAGTATATTACTAAGCTGGGGGGCTGTATATATGGGGTACAGTATATTACTAAGCTGGGAGGATGTATATGGG